>JAGFPH010019284.1:1821-15410 GCA_018207615.1 Philaenus spumarius
GGCATGATGCCTCAGGCCTTTGATACAATGGCCCCTTTTAGCTCACTACAAGTTGTATTTCATAATGGGATCGGCATGATGCCTCAGGCCTTTCGTTCCATTGTCCTTTTTAGCTTTTAGCTCACTTAAATTATTAATTCATTATGTCATGAAAATTATGCTTCAAAACTTTGGCACCATGGGATATTTTAGCTTACTACGTGATATCAACAACTTGTTGCACAGAGGAAGCTGGTAGTTTCTTCCCAACAGCCATTTCAGATTTGATTCGTACCTTATGTTATCCGCGTTTTTTTCGACCTGAGTTTTGCTTCCAGCGAATACAAAAATATTTTATTGGGTTTGCGTGCGGTAATGCTTGATGTTGATTTTTAACTGCAATAGGATTTTTTACCTTATTAGCGATTTACTTTAATTAGCGAATTTCCATAGAAAATATGTGCTTTTGCAGTGATTCCATGGTGAGACCTGAGGTCGGGAATGTTCAAGGAGCGCCGATCATGGTCCCCAGAACAACTTTTTTGATGTAATTCGAAATTATCTATATATATAAAAGCGAAATACCACTCACTCACTCACTCACTCACTCACTGACTCACTCATCACGATTTCTCAAAAACTATAGAACGGATTAAAATGAAATTTGGTATGTAGCTTCCTCTAGGGCCATAGGTGCTCACTAAGAAGGGTTTGAAAATATTCGAAATTTTAGGGGGGTTTGGATGGATCAAAGTTATTAAAAAACTATTTCTTCAAAACTAACGAACGGATTGGAATGAAATTTGGTATGTAGCTTCCGCTAGGGCCATAGGTGCTTACTAAGAAAGGGTTTAAAAAATTCGAAATTTTACGGGGGTTTGGGGGGATCAAAGTTGTTAAATCACGATTTCTTCAAAACTACTGAAAGGATTGGAATAAAATTTGGTATGTAGCTTCCTCTAGGGCCATAGGTGCTCACTAAGAAAGGGTATGAAAAATTTCGAAATTTTAGGAGGGGTTTGGGGGGATCAAAGTTACTAAAATCATAATTTCAGATCTTTTATTATTATGACAATAGTGCTTTTATTATTTAAGATCTATATATATAAAAGCCAAATACCACTCACTGACTGAACACTTAAAAAGAATACAATTACGTTAAAAAGACTGAAAATACCAACCACCACGGGCAACGCCGTACGGGTCAGCTAGTATGTATATATAAATTCGAACTTCAACGCTGCATTTTACGTCCCTTTTATCCGAATTTGGTAAACAATTTGGTTTTCTAAGTCACTCGAAAAAGTTCGGTAGCCAAACATCTAACAACCGTAAACTCGTTTTTTAACAAGAAGTAACAAGTTTTTGAGATTTTCGTACCAAAATGAATCTTTGTCGGGGTTTTATCTAAAACATTAATTCAGGAGATTATTATGCCCATTTTGTTTTTACACGACTTTAACCCGTTTGGTACCAACAAAATCGATCAAAACTTGCGAGCGAAACGAAGCAGTCCACAATCCTAGGCCGCAAGGTCTAGGGCAAAGTGAGTTTTTCCGTTGCGAGCGGAACGAAGCAGGGCGTGAGTCGGGGTCTGGATGCTGAGGTGTTAACGAATTCCACTAATATATTTCGTACACGTAGGCAGCTATTCAGCGCCTTCTTGTGTAGACGTATTTCCCAAATAGTTGGTTCGGTTGAAACCTTAAAACAAATAAACTTTGGAAATTCGCTCAACTCATGTCAGCGGTTCATCTGTTTGATCGAATTATTTAATTGGTTCCTCCATTTCCTTGCCCACCTATTGATCTCAGTAAGAGAGCATTGCAACTTTCGGACACCCTATACAGCTATACGTCGTTCAATTCATTTGATTATCCGCAACTTTACACATACTGTCTCTTAGTTCAAAGAAATACGATAATTATTTGTTTTAAAATACAGTAGCCTACAATTTCCCTGGACAGTTTTCGTAAATCATCAGCAAAAACTGCATTTGCTTTTCTGTTAACGATTGCCGACACTTTGCGTGACGTCACGACATGATTAGTCAATCCATATGTGTATAATGCTGTTATCATCAGTGGCATAACAATAATGTGGCAGGACGGGCAAAATGTCATGGGCCCCCAGCTGCAAAAGGGACCTCCGGCCCGAGAGAGCCATGAGCCCATGAGGATCCTAACACGTATTATTACAACATTTAGTGAAATTTATTAGTTTTATCTTTAATTAATTCAAGTTACCTACGTGCATACACAAGTTAAACAGAAAAATGAATCAAAATTTCAATGAATTTATTGGAAAATATATCACGCAGTCAGTTTTAGAACATGTAAAGCACTTCAATCTGAATCCATAGATCTTTCAAATGCCTCGAAGCGCTTGCAACTCTGCCTCGAAGACCTTGAAAAGTATCGAAATGAATTTGGAGATTTAAAAACGCAAGCAAACAGTATAGCAAAAAAAGGTCTATAAACCCTGAATTTCCTAAAACTCATCAGAGAAAGGTGAAACGTCATTTTGATCAAACTTGCGAGGATGATCGTCTCCAAGAGCCTGAAAGCTTGTTTAAAGAGAAAATATTGTATCGTGTATTAGACATCATCATTAACCAACTGAGATTGCGTTTCCTTGGAATTAATGAAATTATTGTTTCCAACTTTAGTGTCTTGCAAACTCTATCTCGTTTGCCAAGGAAATTCTCAACTTTTTAGACACGCTTTTAAATACTAAATAGAAACGTCATCTTGTATAGGAAAACTTGCTGATTTATTAATCATAAAGAATAATTTTATTTGTTCAAACTTTCCTGAATTGTGCACTGCATTTTTGATGTTTTTAATCATTCCTGTGATTATGGCCAGTGCCAAGCGATCATTTTCAACAATGAAATTTAAGAAGTTCTATCGAACAAGAATGGTTACGCAACGTAGCTATTCTATCCATCGAACATCCATGGCCCGAAATTTGAACTTGGGTGATGTCATTAACACTTTTGCTGAACAGAAATATCGAAAAAATGAATTTCAATAACAAACATTTTGAACTAAAACAAATCGTGATGTCAATCCAGTACTTTAAATTAAAAGTTACTAGAAAATCTAATAATTATAATAGAGTTTTATTGGTTTTAAGTACCTACTTTACGTAGTGATTTATTATCCTATACTCTAATACGAGCAATGTCTGTTTGTTTGTACGTATGTCTGTTTGTACGTACGAGCAATATCGAGATCCAGCGGAAGGATTTTGAAAGTTTGGGATTAGAGGCTTTTGGGTCCAAAAAATCGGTTGGTGAAAACCACTACCTCAGAAAAACTCGTATTTTTCTAAACAACTCATTTTAAATTTGAAAATTTTTAACATTGGGCTTATGGAGTTTAATATCATTACGTATGTTTATTGACTATAATAATAACAGTTATCAGCTGTTTCCTATAATATTTCCATTATCAGCTGATTTCAACACCAAACGTAATTGAAACACTTTTCTTTTTTTTTCTGTTATTAACCGTTCTAAACCCATTTTCACCAGTTTCTGCATTCTTTATATTTCTATAAAGACAATATAAATTATCTAATGATTATAATTATTATTTGTTATTTCTAAAATACATAAACAAATTCAGTATGTGATTCGTATTTGCATACATTTTCCTAAAAAAAAGTACTGAGCGATGCTCGGTCGCCCAGGTATTAAAATTTAAAAAAAACGATAAAACATTGGTTGAGCTTCTTTATATTCGGTGGGAGAGGGCCCCATCCGATTCATTTGCCACGGGGCCTCAAACGGCATAGTTACGCCACTGGCAATCATACTTGCAAAAAGTATTATAGCAAGGTACCTTGTGATTAATCGAATATAAATCTTCGTCAAACCGTTGATGATACAATATGTGTTCGCTCAATACAGTTTCCACAGAAACTTTTCAATTGGAAGTGCTTCCATTCTGAAACGTGATATATCATAAAATACGACAGCTTTAGATTACGTGAATTGATAAACCACATTTACTATTGCAACACTACGCAATAATTAACTAACTGTAATCCAATTTCAAAAGTACAATTAGGATTTTGGATTGAAATGCATCCTGTTTGCCGTAAATGTAATTAATATTTGTATTGAAGTCTAAACTAGGAATATTCCACCAACACAATACATATATTAATGTAAATTTACTACGCAAATTAAACACACTATGGTAGAAATACCACAATTGATAAATAAATAAATACATTTTGATAATTACTCCGCTTTACACTTTCCCAGTAATAACTTAATTGATCGAGCGAAGCGAGGTCTCCGTTTTAGCTCGACCGTTCAGCATTTCGTCTGTGTATCTGTATGTCTCACGATTACGGCCAAATGCCTTAACCGATTGTGATGATTTTTGCATGAATGTTCCTTATTCCTAGCGATGTATATATACGGTTTTTCCATTTTTCATTTTTAACCACTTAAATAAAATAAAAATGGCTGCCGCACCGTTTCTCTCAGTGTAAGCTTTTTTCCAAAGCCAGTTTGCGGCTTAACCGGAAGTCGAATTTAAAAACTAATAACATTAAAAACTATTGTATTTTTGATTTATTTCCCGTATCTCTAACGGTAAGCTCACAAAACGGCCGCAAACTTCAAATTTGTTAAAAATCGTCCAAGTTTTTTTAATTTTAACAATGTTTTTGTACGTTTATTCTAAATCAATTCAAAAAGTGATCCATAGCTTTTTTGTAAATAAAGGTTCAAAGAATTCATATATGCCAGTAAAAGAATGATTGAAGTAAATGTAACCAATTTACTAGCTCAAGAAACAAGCATGTTCAGTATCGAAAGGAAAAAGTTCAACTCTCTGCCTCCATAAAAAGAAGTAAATTTGTCTTCTTTGCCCAAATAAGACATATTACTATAGTAAATGTAGAAAATAAATCAAAGAATTGAACTGTATACTTGTAAATTATTATTTCATAAAAGTATTTGGCTTTACTTGAATTACAAAATGAGATGAAAGAAATAAAACCTCACGGCGATAAAGGACATACAAAAAATGACAGTTGGACAGCGTGGGAAGTGTTGGTACATAGTTTGAGATCACTATCATGACGTTTTAACATCGTTTGTTTTCATTATTTCTAACATTTTAATATGATATGGAATTGTAAATACATAATTTTTAGTTATTTAAGTATGTAAATATTTAATTCTATGTTTTCCCTCAATAACGCGATATGTTTAGCTACCTTAAGCATTATTAACCTAAATAAAACACAATGCCCCCTAAAAGAAAATCTTTAGCAGTTAAAGCTCAAGAAAATAAAAAACAAGAACTAGAAACCCCTGCGGGAATTGCAGAATAATGTTTCACTGGCTAAACCTTTTGCTTACTTCCTTACTGGCACAGTATTTTTAACCTGAGCTCAAAACCACATTTGTTATTTCAACGAGCTATTGTTCACAGAACTACTAGTAATTCGTCCACGCAGCTGAATCGCTGACGTTGAGCGAATTTCCAAAATTAAATTTATACGTTTTAAGGTATCAACCAACTATTTGACGAATTGGTCCACTCATGAAGGCGATGGATCCCTGCGAGTACGAAATATATTAGTAGAATTTATTTGCACCTCGGCCTCCTTTTCTCAACTCACTCACTATTTCGTTGTGCTTGCAGAGGGAAAACTTTCTTCGCGAGATTGCCCCTTGACTTGGAGCATCAGATTGTCTACTACGGTTTGCGAGTTTGCACCTCGACTTTGCGGTACTTTTTCGCTTCGCTCGCAGCGGACGCACTCAATTCGCGAGTTTGCATCCCGGCCGTCGGCCCTGCTCACCTCACGTTGAAATAATCATTTGAATTTAAAAAGGGTACGTTTATGGTATTTAATTTTTGATAGATTTTGGGGCAACCAGACGGGCTATAAGGTCGCACAACTAACAAAATGTGCAGAACAATATCATACAGTTATTGTTTTCTACAAAACCATAGAAATGTTTCGTTCTACCAAGGAAAATCTCAAAAAACTGTTTCTTGCTGTCAAAAAATGTGCTTCCGTTTGTTGAATTTTTGGCTGACGAACTCGCCCGAGCGACTTTCATTTGATGTATTAAGTATCATTGTTAGTTAAACTAGGGGGCTTTGCCCCCTGATCGCTCCGCTCGCCCACCCCACCACCCATCTCCGGGGGGCCCCGTTCAACTTTATTTTTTCTTTGTCATCAAGTGAAAAAAAAATGTAATTTGTATGTTACAAATTTAAAGAGAACGAGATCCAGGAAAGAACATTTTCCCACGAATTTTGAACACTATTTTTCACAATACTACATCAAAAAATTATTTGATACAACAGCAAAAAATATGATTATTGACATTTATTTTATTTACATTTCCCCGTTAATTTTTCTAAGCGCGTTCCCTTGGCAGTGGTTTTGCTACGCAATATACGTATTTAATCTATTCTTATTACTTTATAAATAGTAGTTCTGTGAACAGTAGACCTCGCTCAAAAATTGAAATAACAAATGTGGCTTTGAGCTTAGGTTAAACATAGTGTGCCAGTAAATAAGTAAGTAGAAGGTTTAGCCAGTGAAAAAATATTTTGCAATTTATTCGTGTTCGACTCTAAATACTGTGTGGTGCAACAAAGAAACAAAACGTATAACAAAGAATAAGAGAATGTATAACCTCGCTCGTTGAAATAACAAATGCGGTTATAAAGGACTACAACTCGGTAAATGCGACGCAACGCCAATCGGGCTCCTTATCTCGGCTCCCCCTTCACAACTCACGCACACTCATAGCGGCCACACTGACTTAGCGCAGGAAAGAGCAAGACAGCAGGTAGCGCTCTCTCTCTCCCTCCCCATAAAATTATAAGGTTTTATGAAGATATCTAAAGAATAAAAGTATTAAAACTTGGTTAAAGTACAAAAACTTGGAAGTTTTTAAACAAATTTTAAGTTTGCAGCCATTTTGTGAGCTTGCCGTTAGAGATACGGAAAAACATCAAGGAAACTATTTTGTAGAAAATCAAATTTGCTACCCGCATAAGTTATCATTTTTTGAATTCGACTTACGGTTAAGCCACAAACTGGCTTTGGAAAAACGTTTACACGGAGAAAAACGGTGAGGCCGGCATTTTTATTTCATTTAAGGGGTTATAATTGAAAAATGGAAGAAACCGTACATATACATGGCTTGGCCTAGGAATAAGGAACATTCTTGCAAAAAATCATGACAATCGGTAAAGGCGTTTGGCCATAATCGTGAGACAGACAGACAGATGAAAAGCAGAACGGTCGAGCTGAAAAGGAGACCTCGCTTCACTCGGTCAATTATGAGAAAAAGAAATAAACAAACTTTTTTATATAATAGAGAGATGTAATAAATACTTTAAACCTTTAAACATAATCAATTTAAAACGCCCCGTATTTAAAAAAAATATCTGTAAGTAAAATGTCTCTTTGAATTATTTTATTTGTAAATTTTTGTATTTTCCTGTAAATATCGAGGCCGTAGTCTTTAAGACGTAATATATAGGCAGAGAGTGCACATATTTCTCGTAGTTTTACTTATCTTTCTATTATATAAAAAAAGTTTGTCTACTTCTTCTTCTCATAATTATAAAGTAATAAGAATAGCTAATATCTAGCGAAACCACTGCCAAGGGAACGGGTTGGAAAAATTAGCGGGGAAAGAAGACCCTGTTGAGTCAATAAGAAGAAAATAAATCTCTATTATATAAAAAAGTGTTTCTACTTCTTCTTCTCATAATAATTATAAAGTAATAAGAATAGCTACTATCTAAAGCAAAGTTAAAGCAACCTACAGATGATTAACCAATGGTAAAATAAGAAGCAGGACATCCAGACGCTACCCTGAAGTAATGTCTACACAGTTCCAGGGTAGTGTTGTAGTTAAGGGGAGGTGGTTTTAGTGGAAGCAAGCTCCACACTTCTGGGGATACCGTTCCCTGGTTTTCGGCAGGCAAATGCTTTCCACCTTCGCTTCGGCAATAATAATAATAAAAAAGACAAAGTTTTGTACATTCCAGACAGTATTGTAGTTCACAAGTGTGCCACCAAAAGCAGCACAACTCTGAGCACAACAATCAAAATTTTCAAAACATAGCCTACGTCAGCTGTGCGGTAAAATGCATTATTCCCCCCCCCCCCCCCCCCCGCTTACACACTTCCTCAGCAAGGGATATTTAATTAATTAAATAACACCACTGTAAGCTGCAAAAAAAAATTAAGATTGTTTTCAATGTCGTATACACGAGGTATTCAGTCTGTTAGTTCAATAATTGCAGTAAAACCGTACAAGTGAAATAACATCGACCAATATCTGGAGTGATCAGGGTAGCTCAGTTGGTAGAACGTTACGACGGAATCGTAAATGTCCCGGGTTCATATCCCGATCTTGATCCATGTATTCACTTGTAATTTAATTAAACAATCGTGTAGTTTAATTTTCGAACTGCTGTGAGTGTGCAAAAACGCAGTTAGTTAAGAAGACGTAGGAAAAGTACATTTACACTCTTTGATACTCCGGGTATCCCCAGTAAATTACCCACAGGACCGAGCATTACTTTATTGCAGAAACTACAATTGCTTTTTCCACCAATGTATGTGGACGCTTTGCGTGACGTCATGCCATCATGAAAGTCACGTGACCTGTACATGTTTGTATTACTGTAATGATACTTGCAGAAAGTATTATAGCAAGGCGCCGTGTGTATAAACCCATATAAAGCATCGTCAAAGAGTTAATACGTGTATATTGTTAGTTCCGTGCGGGTAATGTCTCTATTGTGGTCGCTGAAGGCGATGTGAAATTGCACGCGGGAGGTATACATTAGGTAAAATGTAGTCTGCATTTATTTCCAACGCGATATACCGTCTCAGTTTGTGGATTAATAAAATTAAACTTGTAACAAATAAACGGTACCAGAAACTGGCACATACTTTCTCACAAACATATTTAAATTATTAAACAGATTCACTGTGACTTCATAATTGTATTAAAGTAGGAGAGGGGATACATTAAAATAGGAGAGTAACTAATAAATATTATTTCCTATAACTATAAAACTATTCGATCGATTTCAAACAAATTTGCACCAAACATGTAAATTAGGCCTGTATAGATGCACGAAAAACGGATTTAAAATTTTTTGAAAACATCGCCCTTTTGGCCAAAAACGTGTTCGAAGAAAAATTTTCAAAAAATATGAGAGTATACAGTAATCCTTTTGCATTTGATTCACCGTGAGTTGGAGCGGGGTGTTGAGCGAAGCGAGTTCGCACGAGCACGTTCTCGGAGTAGTTAAATTAATAACGAGCTCCGCGTGGAGTGGAATGTGATTTGTGTGTGTACGTTTATATATATATAATTGTGTTTTCTAATATTACTGATAACGAGTGAGCAACCCGAAACTGCAGTAGAGACAAGGTAAGAAAATACCTCGAATAAGGATTATTAAACGCATAATAATATACTGAAATTCATTTTCACTAATCCAAGGGCCACCACAATGGGGCACGTATTGCTTGTGATACAGTAGAACTCCGATTATCCGGACTCCAATTATCCGGATCGTCAATTATCCGGATCAGATTCGAATAAGAACATAGTCACACGGATGCGAGACTTGACAGCGTGGAATCGATTTAAGGTAGCAAAACAGCTGACTCTGCCTGGTATGTTAAAAAAATAATTTATTTTACAGTGATTTAGTATTGTTTGTAAATATTACGTAATGTAAACATTGTCATTGATATTGTTTTGTCGTAATAAATACCGTAAATGTTCTCTATTGTGTTTTGTTTACGTTTTTCTCCTAAAAACAGCCTTTCTTCGAAAAAATCCAACTATCCGGATTTTTGATTATCCGGATCGGGTCCGGTCCCAATTAATCCGGATAATTGGAGTTCTACTGTACATAAAATTGAAGTCATTTAAAACCCATGAACTTTCGAGGTAAGAAAATTAAAATCAGCCAAAGCATTCGTTCGCCACTCTAAAAAAGTTATTTTTTAAGTTATTTTTACAAGATGGAAAGAGATATACAAATTAGAGAGACTTATAAAAGCATAAAGCATTTCTAATTTATTTTCCAAGTTAAACCTCTTGATGAAATGTTTGTGTAAACAGCTGTAAAAGTTGGAAGTAAGGAAAACAAACGCTCACCCTTTTATAATTTATTATTAATTACTTCAATAATTGCATCAAGCTTAATTAAACTTTGTGTAATTGCATTTGTTGACATTATTATAAAGTGTAGCTGGAGGGAAGTAATTTCACAGATAATGGCGTTCTGTTTGAAGAAAAATCGTAATTTCCGTGAAAATACCAGAGAAAACAGTACAGTAGTTCTTTTGCTTTTGTTCTAGAAATATAAATCATTTAGTTAAAAAATATCGGATGACTGGTAATAGAAGTGGTTCCGGATATTATGTTTGTAGGGAGTTTTTTTTTTTCTTATCTTTGAACCATTTTACTAACCCTGAATTACAGAATCGCCCTGTATAATGTGAGCCTACGAACAATGGCACAGTAAAACAAACCCTCTTCACAGTATTAGGTAAGCGGTGTTTTAGTTAATAGACGATATCGTGTTCTAAATAACGGGTCTAAGCTTGCGGCAGCTAATAGAAGGGTCGGGTTCTGGTTTTACACAAATGGATATAACAAGATAGCGTGTCAAAGGTTGGTGCGATAACAACGCTACCTACACGCAACTCCCGGTACTAATCACTTTATTCACACTTACCTCGGTCTGTTTCTAGCGATCAGTATGGTATAGTACAGCTTGGGCAATTTACTCTTCTCAAATGTTGTACATTATAATTAGGGTATATGTATTCCAATTGGTATTTATTAGAAAATTTACGAAGTTAAAATCAGAACTAAGGTCGGGAGTTTTCAATGAGCACCGATCATAGTCCCCAGAAGACTTTTTGAGGAGTTATTAAAAATCATATATATATACATATATATATAGGGATATATATATATATATATTATGTGTTCGCACTCTAGCGGCCGCATTTTAATTCCGATTTGGTCCAAGTTTAGTACACGTGTTGGATGTCTTCGTCGTTCGGACGATTTCGTTAGCCAAAAAAATCCAACAACCGGAAGCACATTTGTTGACCGGAAGTAATAATTTTTTGAGATTTTTTCTAGGAGAATTATTTTTTTACATTTTTTTCTAAAAGGAGGATGTTATTCTGCACATTTTTGTTTTTCACGTGACCTTAGCTCGCTTGGTTAACCCAAAATCGATCGTAACGTAAAGTACCATAAAATTACCCGGTTTAAAGCCAAGTGGTGGGTTTTACCGAGGGGTTGGCGTGCGAAGCACGCAATGCACTGTGTGTTGAAGATACTCCCAATATGAAGGTTAGCGTGCGAAGCACGCAATGCATTGTTTATTGAAGATACTTCCAATATGAAGGTTGGCGTACGAAGCACGCAATGCATTGTGTATTGAAGATACTCTCAATATGAAGGTTGGCGTGCGAAGCACGCAATGCATTGTGTATTGAAGGCACTTCCAATATGAAGGTTGTCCTGCGAAGCGCGCAATGCATTGTGTATTGAAGATACTCCCAATATGAAGATTGGCGTGCAAAGCACGCAATGCATTGTGTATTGAAGAATTATTGTAACTAGTTACTTTCTCACTATACTATAGTATAGAGAAAGTATAGTGATCGCAAAACAAATACATGTTGAGATTTTTGTGGAAATATCCGTATTGGGACCCCCAGAGTCCAAAAAAGTGGTTTTTACAAAATGTCTGTCTGTATGTATGTCTGTATGTCTGTATGTCTGTATGTTGTATGTCTGTATGTCTGTATGTCTGTATGTCTGTATGTATGTCTGTATGTAGACAAAGCTAGAGAGAAAACTATTCGATCGATTTCAACCAAATTTGCACCAGATATGTCCAGTACGCCTGTATAGATGCATGAAATAGGGTTTTGAACAATTTTGAAAAACAACCCCCTTTTTGGCAAAAAAAACACCAAAAAACCAGTTATTATTTTTTTATAAAAAAACGGCTCTAACGATTTTGATAAAATTTGGCTTATTTGTAGCCTTTAATGTGCCCTACCATATACAAAAACCCGCATCTTTCTAAAACTTCTCGTTTAGCTAATAATAATAATAACTGATTTTTGGGGGTTTTTTGGCCATAAAGGGGGTTGTTTTTCAAAATTTTTCAAAACCTTTTTACATGCATCTATAAAGACCTAATTGACGTGTTTGGTGCAAATTTGTTCGAAATCGATCGAATAGTTTTCTCTCTAGATAATAATAATAATATTTATTAGTTAATCGCCTACTTTAATAAAAGTATACAAAGCTAGAGAGAAAACTATTCGATCGATTTCAACCAAATTTGCACCAGACATGTCCAGTAGACCTGTATAGATGCACGAAAAAAGGTTTTAAAATTTTTTAAAAAACAACCCCCTTTTTGGCCAAAAAAACCCCAAAAATCAGTTATTATTTTTTTATAAAAAAACGGCTTTAACGATTTTGATAAAATTTGGCTTATTTGTAGCCTTTAATGTGCCCTACCATATAAAAAACCCGCATCTTTCTAAAAATTCTAGTTTAGCTAATAATAATAATAATAACTGATTTTTTGGGGTTTTTGACCATAAAGCGGGTTGTTTTAAAAAAAAATTAAAAACCTTTTTACGTGCATCTATAATTGACGTGTTTGGTGCAAATTTTTTCGAAATCGATCGAATAGTTTTCTCTCTAGATAAAAATAATAATAATATTTATTAGTTAATCTCCAACTTTAATAAAAAAACACTCCTACCCCACCCTACAAGTCACAGTGAATCTGTTTAGTAATCTAAATGTATTTGTGAGAAAGTATGTGCCAGTTCCTGGTACCGTTTATTTTGTAATTAATATAAATGGACAAAGATTTGCAACATGAAGTTTCAATATTATACAAATGATACGCGTTAATAAAATACACAGCGTTTAATACATCAAAGCAGTGGGACGATGTTGGTAAAGTTTCTCCAATGTATTTATGTGGAGCAAACTTCAGCAGTAGTTTGTAATGAACAGAATAGGAGCCACAAACTTGTAAACCTCAGCTGGCATACGGTGAAATACAACTGCACACAGGTGTGAAACCTAGTCTTGTATCTCCCCTCTTCCAATTTATAATCCTGGATGTGCTTGGTTGTTCTCTATTACTTGCCTACTTTATGTTTCAAAACGTTTATTACATTTTCACTTCTATTTTTCATACAAAACTAGTGAATCCGGCAATGCTTCGCTATTGGTTTGTTTAATTTTAAGGGTAGTTACACCATTTCGTCCATTTGACTTAAGTAATCGAATTGCAGATGTTTCTTTATACATCATGTACTAGGGAAAACCCCTGCGTGCTCCGCACGCCAACCCCGTTGGAACCTTCTACACACACAATCATGATACGTTTTCTTTACAATAAAAGGTGTAGGATTAATAATAACCTCAAAGCTAGGATGGTAAATAATGTTAAACGTTCAAATCAAATTACTACTTTTATTTTATAACAGCAGTTACAACATAGGTTGAAAGAACCAGC
>JAGFPH010019286.1:0-15409 GCA_018207615.1 Philaenus spumarius
CCCCCCCCCCCCCTAGCTCATAGGGAGTGGAAAATATGTAGCCTATATTATTAATTATAATCAGGATTTTTTTTCTTTTAAGATATTAGCACTAAAATATGTTTTAAATGTTATGTGCTGTTTGATTTTACATATTATACTTTCTGGGGAAGGTCAAACATTTCCCTGGACCCCTTTTGCTGAAGGAGGGGAGGGTACTCCTTAATCCCCATACTCCAGTCTGGCCCCCCCCCCCCCCCCCCTAGAAAATATCATATGGGCGCCCTTGTGTGATGCTACCCTATATTGTAGGACTTTAGGCCTATAGGTTTTATTTTACAGGACTTTATACTTTGTAGGTTATTAAATAAAGAAATTCTCTATTTTGTACAATTATCTCAGCTGTTTGTCATATGTGGTTTAGATCATTTTTATTTTTGATCTTTCTGTAACAAATTTCAGTTTGTGAGAGTAGGCGGCCTACTTACCACAATTTAAGGAAAATTATATGAAAGCAGGAGTAAAATTTCACTACAATCCATGCTATATTTCAGCATAGTTGCAAACCTACATGCACAATAACTCTGACTTGTAATCATATTGTCAAATACAGTAATTATTTCGAATTCCATTGTATTATGTGTTACAATTTTTTCCACACACATCTTACATTCAATTTAAAACACTCCACAAACCTTAAATAATATAAAAATCCGAAAACAAAAAACATTAGAAAAATAATGCATATTTTGAAAAACCAATAAAATTATGAGAGCTTGTAGCCTCTCTTTCATTGGAAGTTGACACCATACCTTCAGCTTGAACACTTAACTGCACACTACCTTTTAGTGCTCCTAGATTAGGCCTAGGCCTACTCTTGATCTGCCATTTCATATTTTCACAGTTCTGGGGTTAAGTAGTGCATTTATTGTGTTAAAATGTTAATTTATTTAGAACTTGTAAAATAAACATTTATAATACAAGCAAGACTAGCCATAGAATGTTCATTTGGAATACTGATATAATGACCAGCAAATAGGAACTAGTAGGTACTAATTTAGGCCATCAAAGTCAATCTGAGCATGCTGACTGTATCATAACAGATTGTGTATATTAACTTTATATTCTATTTATTGCTAAGCGGAGTATGGATGTTAACATTTTGTCTTCAAGAGTAGGAAAACTGCTCTTCTTACCTATTGTAGGTTTTTCAACTTTTTGCAGATACACATTATTTCCTGTGAGAAGTAAAGTAGCCTACCAAGAAGAACGCATCTCTTATCATTTGCTCTAAATCCCATGAATACGTTATTTGCTAAAGAAATGCTGTCATACTTTGGCATTCTTGAAATGTATGTGTAGTGCATAATCAGGGCTGCATTAAGGGCGGAGTGGTTGGATCGATCATTCCAGGCCCCGCGACTGAGGGGGCCCTAGATACTTTTTAAAAATAACTAAAAAAAACATTCCCAGTGGTAGTTCCAGACTTTTTGGGGCCCTGGGCGATAAGATATGGCAGGGCAATCTTACCGTGGAGTATGAAATTTTTGGAAATTACATGCTCTTAACTCACTTTTTACGCTGTTTCAGCCCATATTGAGCTAGCGTTATACCCCATGATGCTAACCCCTAAAACCTTTGAGTGCCCACCCAATCCCATGTCCAAGTAAGCATGTGGGTAATGGGCGGCACCTTTGGTTTTGATATGGGGTAAGGTATAAGCACATAAGTGCTGCCTGCCGGTCACTCGTTCTCCAGGGCTTGGGAAACCTTACCATCAACGAGGACCTGTGAAGAATGTTTTGTACTTCTTGTACGCAGAGAATGGGACGGTATCCAAGAGATCTGAAAGCAATTGGGATTCCACGGGGTGGTTCGGTGGACCTGAAGGATATCTCCGAAGCCGTAGCTGGATTTTCTGGCGGGCCAGTAACCAGTTTTGGCCTTATAGTGGTGAACGTGTTACTACGGTCTCTTGGTGCACATACTGGTACCACGGGGCTAGGGAGTCCTGCTGGAGGTTTAGGCCTTCAGTACCCTAGCAACTGAGGTTGGACTCATGGGGGCAGTGTCACTGTAGAATTGTAGATATAACCATCCTGTAACAGTCTTTGCAAGAGTGGGTGTTGGTGAAAAGCCCACTGGGATCACATGCGCCGCACCTAACACAACTTGTGTTCTTCTCTTATATACTGTTTCGGCTCATATAAAACGTACACAGTTACCCTGATTTTTTAGAAAAAAGGTTCCTTTATCAGGCCCAATTAATATAAACTCAACACATACAAAAATAAAAGAGAAATATTGTTTTACTGTCTAAAAACAACTCTAAAGGTCACACAAACAATAATTAATGAGGTTACATTATAGAGTAGATAATATTGTAAAACAGAACTGATGTAATAACACCAAACCAGGATAGTGTTGAAAAATAAACAGTGTTGTAAACAACTAGATACAAAAACAAGGCACAGGAAATGTCAAATGTGTGACAACACAGGAAAGGCAGGACTTTTTTTATTAGTTTTCCAATTATTGGTGGTATGATACTAGTACGCACATTAAAACAACCTTGAAGCGATAAATAGTACCGTACATGTAGTTTTATGTAAAAAAAAGTACAATAAGGAGAAAAACATAGGAAATCACAAGAAAACAATCGTGTTGAGTTACACTTACATGAACTGTCGACGTTGACTCACTCGACTGTCACTTTAAACAGATGTTTTAAGTTTCGTTGGGGTTAAAAAATACAAAATTTTCGGTAAGTGTAAATCATTAAGGTGAGCAGGGTCCGTACCCGGAACCGCCACTGAACATTCCAACATAAAAGTTTAAAAATTACTAATAAAAGACATTTCAAGATAAAAGTTTAAAAAAATGTTATGAGTCACGCATATATAATTTAGAGACTTTTTTTTGAAAATGTTGAGATGAGGCCCCAACATAAAGATAATGTAACATTGTGTCATTATGAGAACCCTAACTTATCGGTAAATATAATATACTAATAACTAATTGAATTGAAAGTACTAAAAACTAAATAAAAAAGTTACTTATTATTGTAAATTTTAAAAAACTTTTTGTTCAGTTTTTTTTTTTTTTTAATGGGACTCCTTTTTCAACCAGCTAAAATTGTTCAGGCCTATTTACTAATCGTTAATCTAAACTCATTTTTGATCCACAAATTTGCCTTCAATTCTACACTTTTAGTGTTTTGTTAGGATACTACCAGACACAGTGATAACGATCAATGCATCCTCAAAATTTCATAAAATCTTAGCGCGTGTAACTCATTCATTACAGATAAAGGATACTGTGTGACGTTCGACTAAGTAATGAAACTGCCATTTTTAAAGATAGTATTATTGTTTCATTTGTTGCAATAAGTTAAACGTTGTCATCTATGCAATATGCAAATTACAGAATTTAAGACGACGGCGTTTAGAAGTAAGAAGAGATCAAGTTGCGCAGCTGGAAAGAGATCGAAGGAAGAGATATCTCGAGATGAGACAAGAAGAAGCCGATGCAAAGAAAAAAACTGTAGAAGCCGCAAAAGAAATTTTGAGAGGTGGAAAAGATAATGCCAAATCTTTTACAAGTGCTTTAAAATTTTCTGAGGTAAGCCTAAACATTATTATACCCAGTCAAATATCATATATGTTGAAAAATATTTATTTCTGAAACTTTATTTAAGACAAGTTTTTATTGCAATTCATTTTTTATATATAGAAGCCCCAGGGAATGCATTAGGCACCATCTTCCCGGTGTGTGGGACTGCCGGTTTACCTACTAAACCCTGACCTCTTTATTCCAAGCTTAAACCCTACGCCGGTACCACATTTCCGCATTACTTCATCATGAAGCCACTTTTCGCCATCTTAAGGCTCCGTCTCGTATCCTAGACTGTGTTAATTGGGCCATTACTAAGTCCTCTTCCAACTTCTTTTGTCTGAGCAATGTTTCAGTAAAGATTGACACTTTCTTCTATTGTTCCTTGTCCAGCAGCATAATCCCGATGATGTTATCAGGGTTTACAGGTCCTAAATCTAACTCAAGTAACTGTCTCTGTGGAGCCCATCTTTCCCATTCGAAACAGTTGTGTTTTTTACGTCTTCTATGGTGGAGTCTCCGTATACGCAATCAGGGCTACTTATTTTCCCTATCTTATATAAGTATCATCCGAAGTATCCTTGACCAGTGGGAAATTGAGTGAGGTAATAATTTACTTCTCCAAATCTCAAAAGCCATGACCAACCCAAGGACTCTATCTGTACTATTAGCCTAGCTGTTCATCTCCCTCTTTGGTCGGTAATCCAGCGAACTTACCACCAGCACTTAGTAATCTCTCTTGCTTTGGCAGATGCCGACTTCTTACCGACCTTCCCCTTAATTTCATAGTTAAATTTTTTTCTCTTCTGGAAAAAGATCAATAGGGATTACACCCTCAATCACCAAGATCGCAGGTTCTGAAACTGTCCTTTAAGAACTCGCTATGCATCGGTTGAGATGTGGATGCAGGAGGGCACAGACAAAGCCTGGAGGGTTTCAGGAACAGGTGGACTTGCCAGGAAGTTGTTCAAGCCAGGCAGGAAACATGTTGAAGAACTTATCTCGCTAGGAAGGGATGACATGAGATGGGTGGTTGGCCTATTAACGGGTCACTGTCATCTCAGGAAACACCTACATAGAATAGGAATTGCTGAGGAGAGTATATGTAGGAAATGCGGATTGGCTGAAGAATCGGTAGAACACAACCTTCTGGAATGTGAGGCTCTAGGTAGAGCCAGAACTTTCACCCTAGGCCCCCCAGGGCAGGAAAGGGAAACCGTCCTAGGAAACCCAATAGGTAGCGTCTATTGTTCCTTTATGAGGAAGACAGGTATCACTGGGTGGGAGTAATTAGGAAAATTAAGGGGGCAAAAGATCAACTTGGTCGACGCCGGCAGGGTTCTTTTAGGACCTTGCAACCCATAAAATAAAAAAAAATGAAAAAAATGCATGGGCTCATCTTCTTTGTATGCACATCTTCTTGATCTAAACTTTTTCTGCTTGAGATCGCCTATCCAGATTTCCACTCCGTAGAAAAGGATAGACTGTGACACCATCATGATGAGCAGTCTTCTTATCCTTGCAGTAGGGCCTCCTAAATTTGCTATTAATCTGCCAAGACCGCTTCTGACTTTCTCTGCCTTCTCCATCACTTGCTTAATATGATTTCAATAAATATGTTTGGTATCCTCGTTAACTCCCAAATATTTAACTGCTTCTTTAGACAGTATCGTTTCCCGGTAAACTTAATTAACTATATCTAATAATAATTTAGGTACGTACCTTTTGAAAATGTCAATTCCTATTCCTTATTCCTTTATTTGTGTGCAGGACATGTCCTTTATGGATTCACTAGTGAATGATAATATGACTTTTACTTTTTTTAAATTTTTTAAACGTTTTGTGATGTGTTTTGTGTTCATGTGAGTGTTGTGTGTAATATTTCAACGATGTTCTGCTGAACGGAATTTTTATATAGTGCAAGGTATGATAATGGTCTGATTAAGATATCGAAACCAGTCATCCACAAATAAAGGAATAGGAATTGACGTTTTCAAAAGGTATGTAACTAAATTATTATTCGTACATCCTATACCGTAAGCTAAAATACCTAAAATGAATGAACTATATCTGATTTGAAAGATTATGCTAATGACTTGGAAATACATTAGGCCAATACCAACCACTTAAATCCCTTATTATTAATGACTAGGGGAGACCCCTGCGTGCTCCGCACGCCAACCCCCGAATGGAACCTTCTAAAAATATATGTTATGTTTTATTTATAATAAAGGTGTAGGATTAATAATAACCTCAAAACTAAGATTGTAAATAATGTTAAATGTTCAAATTAAATTATTTCTTATATTTTATAACAGCAGTTATAATAATGGTTAAAAGAACCAGCAAGACTCAGCTCTACACTTTAAAACCCTAACCTAAAGGCTAAAAATACAAAAATAATTACTTCAAATTTTGAAATCAGCTGTTAATGTAAATATTGGAGCTAACAGGTATATTATGTTATTTTATTCAATTGGTTGCTAAGGTAATAAATGTAAATACATGTGTTGGTTTATCATTCTAGGCCTAACCTAAGAATTTTTCCGACTAAATTTACAAATATTGAAATAAAAAAAGGTTTTTATCAAAATGAATTATAGATTATGTTACTCAGGGATAGTGTAGCTTTTTATTAGTAAAACTATTTTTTCAATCGGTTCAGTAGTTCCAGAGATTACCCCCTACATAGAAACAAACAAACAAACAAACTTTACCTCTTTATAATATTAGTAGCCTATAATAGAGTATAGATTTCTTTATAATATTAGAACTTAAATGCTAAACAAAACCATTCGAACTTAGATCCTAGCAACCAATTTATATATATTACAAAAATTTATTCCGCGACTATTATTTCTTACAGTAAAAATATAAACTCTTGAATTAGTATCACAGAAACCTGAACACTATTATTTCAGAAGTTAGTAAACTTTAATCTTATTTTAAGTATTAGCAGATCTCAAGATATTGGGCACGAGGTAAATTGTACTTGGGGTTGAAATCTTGTTAAGAAAAAATACATTTATTTTTATACTTTTAACTGTTAGGTGTTGAGAGAACGCCAAGAACAGCTTACGTTTGATGAAGAACTTCGGAAAATTGAAGAGGAGAAAGAAAGAGAATACGCGGAGAGTATAAAGCGTGATGCAGAAATGTACGCTAAAGAATTAAAAGAAGAGAAAGAACGCGAGCGAGAAAAACAAGAGAAGCTTTGCAAAGAAGCAATTGCAGAGTAAGTTTAAAACTGTGCATACTTTGACGAGTAGTTGGGAGTCGAAAATCCGTTACCAGTACAGACACAAGATGTACTTAATTCATAGTTATTTTGTCATCACTTTTCTGCTAGCTATTAAGGATACCACTTCATAATATTCGGATTTTTTAATAATTAATTTATGAATTAGTTTCTATTGCTTCCTAAAATATCCTATTTTTTTCTAACAGAGGCAGAAATAAAATGATTCACTTTGATTTGAAGCTTTGATTGAAAATAATTTCCGTCCATTTCCGAAAGTACTGAATCTAAATTTTTGAAAATGGTTAGAGGTACAGTACTTGACTACACGTTTTTACGTTACAGGAAAACTAAAATTAATCCACAGTTTTTGGTTACCGGTACTAATTCCAATTAAAATATTAGGCTAGTACACTAAGTAGTATGAGCTTAACAAGGGGGAATCATTCATTCACACAACTGACCGATTACTCACAGTCATAATTTAGAAATTAATGTGCAAGCTAACAGGTCAGTCAAGTGCATTTCACAGTTATCCACTGTTAGATTTAAAAACAGAGATTAAAATAAAACTGACAATTTAAATCTGGAGGCATATGGGGTACCGGTAAGCAAAATATATAATATTCATGTCCTAGAACTTGCAATTTAATTTCACTAAGTCGAGTTGAATTAGCACACTCTTGAAAATTCTTATATAAAGAGAATGAAATTTCCATTTCTGCCTTCTATATGGCAGACGACAGAACTTGGGGATACTTTTACTTTCCAGAAAATTGATTTTAGTATAGAGAATCCATTTCTGGACTTAACAGAAAAATGCAAAAAATGTATTAGGCTACCCCACTTTGCTAAGGGGCTCATTTATCAATAAAGCCTGAGCATATGTTACTTTTGCTTTGTGACAAGTAGATACTAGGCAATGTATTTATATAAATAGCAAGCTAATGATTCGGTTAAATATTTAGGAATGCATCTTGATAAACGCCTTACAAGGAAACTCCGCGTAAATAAAAAAGTGGAAAGGATTCGCCTTAAATTACGTCAAATTATGTCAAGCGACTACTTTATTTAACAATAATAAGACTAATTTCGACATACGGAGTAGAACTGTGGTTTTGTAATCGACTGTTGGTACAAAGAAGCCAAAATAGTATAATTCGTACAATGACCAACGCAAGATGGAATCAGCGTAATGAAGACCTACATTCGGACTTAAATCTGAAATCAGTAGAAGACGTTATAACGGATTATGCAAATAGACATAAGAAGAGACTCCTTAATCACGTGGAAGCTTTACAGCTACTGGACACGGAACTGTGTATAAGAAGACTTTGCCGGCTGAAGCCACAGGATCTACCTCATTATTGAATTTTTAGATACCGTACCTAGTAAGGTTTATGTAGCTAGAACCTAGATTGTGATTTAGGCTTCAATACATGATTCTCGCTTTCCTGTATATGTATTACTTATTTGAGCAGTAGATTAAGATTGTAATGTTCTAGTATTTCAAAATAAATAAATAAAAAAATGTATCAATAAAGCCTGAGACGGATTCATATATAAGCCAAATAAAATTCCAAACTGAGAATTCTAATTCACTAGTGAGAGAGAGATGTGGGCAAATTTAAGTAGCTGAGACCATAAAAAACTAAGTATGGCTGGTTACGGCTGAAATTATCAGTCTACAGAAGAAAGAATCGAGAAGAAAGAAGAAAAGTATTTATCAGTAAATGGGTAAACGAAGAAGACAAAATAATCTTGAGTCTTTTATGGCTAGAATGATTAGAGGCTATTAGGTTCCTAAAATCTCTAAATAGCTATGAAATGTAGTGTATTTCTACTTTTCAGCAATGGAACCCGATATTTAATATTTAAAAATAGTTTTACATGATGTACTTGTATTTGATGATCCTGGCAAACTATAGCAGACATTGTATTGTTAGTAAAGAGTTGAAATGGCCAAGTAGTAATAGGAGTAACAACAAAACTTCTGTAAAAAGACAAAATAAAACTAGGTTTATGACAAAGTCATCATCTTCAGTTATTACTACTATTTAAGTTAAAGAGATAGTACATACTACATTAATTTATAGTACCCAGTAGGAAGACTTTTTCTACATCCTCTATTAGATGTCGCCTAGCAAAAGTCTCTCTTGTTGAAGCTGTTTGTTGATCTTATCTTCGTTGTTCACGCTCGATAATAATTTTAAAATTCTTAATTTCCTCCATAGTAAAAATAACACAAACAAAAATTATAACTAACGAACAACAAAAAGGCTTGAATAGAGTAAAAATACTGCACGTACTTATAACGCATGAATTCGTACAGGGTGGATTGAAACGCACACAAACAACTCACCTCTTTGGCAGATGTCGAGGAACTGATCTACTTTTATTTAAGAATGAGGGGGTGGGAAAGGGCCCAATAACAAAGCCAAGGCTGGTATCCCATCTGCGACATTTCTTCTCTCAGTAGTGCCAACTTTAAGCTAAATGTGGTGCTTTTCTATAGTGAGCATTCTTGGATTAAGAACTGTATATAGAATACAAAATATGTAATGGTACTATTATAATTTGTTCTCTAAAATAAAACCAAATTTAAAGTTTACAAATAAATACTGAATCTAATCTTACAATTTCTTTTCAAGATTACAAGCTGTTCTAAAAGAGAAGAAAAAAGCTGAAACAAAAGAACTGGAATTAGAAAAGTTGGATAACTTAGGGATTCAGAAGGAGATATTAATTGAACAGGAAAACTACAGGAAAGAGGTGAGTACAAGGTATGTCCAAGGTATACTGAACTAGTGATGAACAGTTGCCAGCACTGTCACTGACATAACCTCTAAAGAAACCAGTTTAAAGGGATCGCTTGTATCTCGTTCAGTCTCCGAGTTTTTGCTACTTGAGTGCAAAGTGTTTAAATTTTTACAATGTTGTGTTTACTTGAATAAAGATGCAACATGAAACTGGAAGAAACTTTAACTTTTAAAACAAGCTTACAGGAGTTATTCTCTTCCTGGTGTAGAGTGTGATGAATGGTTTATCCGATTCGAAAATGATTGTCAATCAAAATTGAAGGTGATCCTGGCTTAGCCTTCAACCTCAACTCAAAGATCCTTCATAGTCTGACCATCAGAGGACATACAGAAGAGATTGGAATGTCTCAATTGGGTCATGTCATGAGATTATAGGACAAAGCTTAAACGTGTATCAAAGGCCGTTTCTCATTTGACATCTGAAGAACAAAAAGAACATAGTTGAAATTTTGCCAGAAACTTCTTGGAAAAACCAATGAAGATGACATGTTCTTTCAAAGGATCATCACAGAAAATGAGAGTTGGGGTTATGGCAGTACAAATCCAGTCATAACAGTAGGTTGGTAAAGGATATCCACGTCCAACAAAATAATAACAATTTCAATCATTGGTCATGTTAATGCTCAGTGTTTTTTTTTTCAATTTCAATTAAGTTTTTCCTTAAGGGTCTGCTGTAGTGGCGGCCATCTTGGATTTTTATCCCATAAGAGCAATGTTAAATTTCAAACCATTTATTTCGTTTACTTTTTATTATAAAATTGTTTGCAAGGTCTCATTTTAAGCACAGTCACAATACACATCCGTCTTGCAATTTAAATTGTTTTTAATGTTTTTGATTTGTTATGTAATTTACATTTTGTAAATACAAAGTTTGAATTTTTTTCCTAACACAATAAAAAATTATTAATGAAAAATAGTTTGCAAGCTGGATCCGAAATTTTATAAAGAATATTCAGTTTTTTTTTTCAACACTCAATTACAATAGATAGATTTATAAAATGGTTTGAAATGAGGCAATGTCAAAGCGTTCAGCTGCAAGAAATTGCACTGTTTAGATAGAGATATAGTGAGAAGCGGTTGCGTTTCCTGTTGCTTTCTCGTTTACTGGAGCAGACCCTTAAACATGTATCAAAGGCCGTTTCTCATTTGACATCTAAAGAACAAAAAGAACATAGTTGAAATTTTGCCAGAAACTTCTTGAAAAAACCAATGAAGATGACATGTTCTTTCAAATGATCATCACAGGAAATGAGAGTTGGGTTTATGTCAGTACAAATCCAGTCATAACAGTAGGTTGGTAAAGGATCTCCACGTCCAACAAAAGAATAACAATTTCAATCTTTGGTCATGTCAATGCTTTGCATGTTTTTTTCCCAATTTCAATTAAGTTTTTCCTTAAGGTCAAACAGTTAACCATTTTGGAAAGCTGTTTGAAAAAATATGGAGTTCAGCATTGTCAGATGACAGTCTTCTCATAGTAATCCTACTCCCTAGACCTTGCTCCCTGCAACTGTGACTTATTTTGAAAATTAAAATCAGCGCTACAAGTTTACTATGAAAGTAAGAAGAATTTGTTACTGAAGACTGTTCTAAAAGAAGCTTTCCTGGACTGCATAGTAAAGTGGAAATGAAACCGGGACAAGGGTATAAATAGAAGAGGAAGAAGACAATAACCAAATAATAAGTTAAACAGTACAAATTTTAAAAGAAAATGTCTGTTATTTTTTAAAAGGGCGCAGATGATTAAGTGAAGGTAACAACAGTTTTCAGAAAGAATCGTGTGTAACTGTTAAAACAATCGGATGAAGGATAATAACTAAGTTAGATAATGACAGCAAATGTACATACAATATTGCTGTGTTTACTGTGTTGGTATAGGATATTGGGTTGAACATGAACAAACCAATTATTACTCATAACTTAACAACTACTATCCTTCATCCAATTGGTTTGACAGTTACATCATCCAATAGAGAATCAAAAGAGCTACAAAAAAGATATTTTGACATTTTTGTTACATTTTCGGTTTATGAGTAATTTAGGTTTGAAATTTTCAAACAGCCGCCACTTTAAAACGCGTAGTTGGATAGAATTGATTATTTTTCTTGAGATAGATCGTTATTAGGTTAAATTTCATGCCAAGTTTGAACTCAATCAGTCAAATCGTTCTCTAGATAAAAATTATTTTGTACAAAAAACAAAATGGCAGATATCTAGAAAACAAAGCGTTTTCGGGTCTGTGTTTATATAATTTTTTTTTCTTATTTTGACCCATAGAACCATTAACAAAAGTTTACTTATGGGACATCCTGTATATTAAATAATTTTTATTGGTTTCTATTCATAAAGATATTTGTGCTGATGTTTAATTTCAGAGTAATTCTATATTGTACATAATTGTATCCTGGAATAATTAAATATAATTATTCTACTACTGTTTGTTTTCGTTTTTTTTTAAGATGGAAAGAAAAAAGAAAATTGTTAGAGATGATGTTTTGGAAAACAAAAAGATGATTGCTGAGTTTAAGGCAAAGTGTAAAGCCGAGGAAGAAGAAGAAGACGCAGCAATACTAATTCAAGCTGCTGCAAAGAAAAGGATCGCTAAAACTCGAAAGCAAAAGGAAAAGGAGGTAAGTTTTATTAATGTTATTTTTAATTATTAATTTATTAATATTAAAACAAAATTAAATTGTTACAAACGAGATTTATGGTCAAACATAATTAAGAGACAAACAGCTTTGTTGTTAAAACTTGTGTGTCAACTAAACTAAAGCTCTGTTTAACTAAGTAGAATTTCTGCTGTAGCATATAAGGTTTTCCTGATACAAAATTATTTGAAATTACCATTATCATTAAAATCCGGAGGAAACTGATGAATATTGTCCAAGATTCTATACGTTAAAATACCTACAGCGTAGTATTATCAGTACTTTTTTTGCAAAGAATATAAACAACACTTCATGAGTTATCTTTCCCATCGTAATGAAAAATGAGTTAAGCAAAATAATGTATACAGAATGTAATTGGTGGCAAAAGCTTTAATTTATGACCACCTAAATTCTTCTGACTAACATTGTTTTAGAAACGATGTTTTAATTCTATGTCAAATTTATGGTGAATCTCTATGATTAAATAAACAAATCAAACTGGAAGATAGATTCATAGTTGCCATATTATGTTACTATCTCTAGAATCTCATGAACCCTGGCAAATTATACTCAACACTTTTACACACTGACATAGTACGTGTTACAAAATAATTACATAAAGGTAAAAAACTAATATAATTAATGCTTACCAACATTTATTGTATAAATTTAATATAATTTTAAAGGGTATAAGTATAAGAAAATTACTTTAGCTATTTGCACAATTGTAATTTAAATTATATTTCAATTACGACTCAACAAATTCTATATGACCATAATGGCTCGTCCATAAAATGCCTCCGAAGAGTTGATGTATTAACCACATGACTAATTAATTATAAAAGAAATATTGGATTAAGAAAACTAGATTCTATCAATCGATATGTAACTGGATTTGCACTATCTGCATGTTAAGAGTATCCACGTTCAGATTCATAGATTTTATTATTTTCATAGCTTTTCCTGCAAAATTCTTTCTTATAGTTTTTATTTTTATAATATTTGTTACTCACTTAAGAGCAAGTAAACTAATTGAAATGAAATAAGTTTAACTAGCTGACCCGTGCGAATATTTTGCAAGTTAGGATGAAGACTACTTACCTGATTGAATACATTATATCTATATATTTAAAAAATTCCTGCTTTTTATTCACTCACTTCCTAAAGTTAATACTTAACCGATTTGGATGATTATTTTTTTATTTAAAAGATAATTTCAAGTTCTAAGTCACTGTGAAGCTAAATATTTTATTAACACTTTTATTTTGGTAACTTTCTGAGTTTTAAAATCGCAACAGTATGCTGCAACTAAATTAATAGGAAATAATTGGTTCTAAACAGCTGATAACCTAATTGAGTTTCAAATAAATAATGTATTTACTTTACTCAACTGTCAACAGATGATTTAGGTTATGTTATTGTTGATGTGTTTTAGGTCTGATTTGTTGCTGTGTTTGTTGGTGTGTAATTAATTGTACTATGCAGTTTTGTTTAGGCTTTTTATTTTTGACATCCCTTATAATAAATGAAAGTAATATTGTTAAGATATGTGGAAATGGTAATTGTCTGTTCAAAGCTGTATCATGGTGTGTTTACAATCATTTTTAAGTTATTTTAACAAACTAAAAGCGAACGCGAACAAAAATCAACGACAAATGTTTACTGTATTATAATTTAATTTAAACATCTGTTGTTATGTATTGCAAATAAAACAGCTGATTTGGAAGCAAAACAAAACATAGTTTTAGATCAGGCCCACAATGAACCAAAACTTGCAACCAATTTAATATATTTAGAATCAAGAAATTATTCTTCACAACTAACAGTTCTTTTTTAGATTTTTAGGTAAAAGCAAAAAAAATGCTTTCTGTATTGTTAGTCAAACATCTGATGTTTTCCTTTAGTTAGTATATATACATTTTTTTTGTAATGTTGATTATTTAAAAATTTTAATGGTGAAATAACAAAGCAATTTTAATTTTTGAGCTTAATCGTGTTTATTTCGATCTCTGTCTTACATTAGCAAAGTAATGCTCATACTTCAGTCGTCATTTCCGTTAAAATATCAGAGTTTACACAAATCTGTTTGCATTGACTTCGCCATGGGTCGCCATCAAAGTTGGTGAGCGAAGCGAGCCTAGGTAGAGACCCTTGTGTTTAATTAAGTAAATTACGTTTATTTATTTAATTTGGTTTAATTTCATTGATTTGTGTGATATATTACAATTGCATGTAGAATGTAAACTATCTAACAGCTGCCATGTTAGTTAAACAGATTGCAACTTTCATTATAACTGGTAATCATAATGGCGGTTTTTTAATGGGCCCCTTGCAGCTTGCGGCCCTTAGGCACATTCCCATTATGGCTAATGGGTAATCCTCCACTGTTTGCATGAGAATTTTGGTATTTCAATGACATATTTTATAAAGTTAATGCGTTAGGTGTTGGCACTGATAATAATAATGATTTTTCAGAGTGCTGCTGAAATGTTAGCTCGTAAAGAGAGAATTTCTATGGCTGTTGCTGCTGAGGCTGAAGAAAAAGACACTGCAGAAAATGAAAGGATCAGGATAGCAGTAGCTGAAAGAGAGGCAAAGTAATTTTGATCCATAATAAATTCAAAAAATTTGGTGGAATTTTCATTAAAATAGTAACTTTTTCTGGTTATTTTTATAGATATACTAGTGGACCCGGCAATGCTTCGATGTTGCTTTATTTAATTTTAAGGGTAGTTATTCCATGTCATCCCTTTTACTTCACTAATTGAATTGAAAAAGTTTTTGTACATCAATTAAGAATAATATTAAATCATTTTAGCTTTATAGTTAGTGGGAATTTAGTAGGTACATTTTATTTTTATTATATAGGGGTAGCCACCCCATTAAAATATTTTTTTTGTAGTGACCATGTTCTCTAAAAAATCCTTATACCAATATGATTGTGTAAATTGTGAAAGTTTAGTGAAATTTGTTGAGTAGTTTTTGAGAATATAGATAAAGTAAGTATGTGGATTACTATCTATATATTTTTTAAAAAATCCTGATTTTAGTTCACTCACTTCCTGGAGTTAATACTTAACCGATTTTGATGATTCTTTTTTTATTTAAAAGAT
>JAGFPH010019288.1:0-15408 GCA_018207615.1 Philaenus spumarius
CAATAACCTATAACCAGAATAACTTAATACAAGTTAGTAACGTATCTCTTCTAGCAAGTCCAAGTTGAAGAAGAAGTTAAATGAGACACCTATGTTTTCAGTTCAGCGCATTTAAATTTCTTGACAAAATACTTTAACTGCAATAGTACTATTACTTGTCATTGCTCCTATTAGTTCACTGCTATATTTTAAATATGTTAACTTTAGAAACATTAAACTTTGATTCTAAAGAAAAATACAAAGTTGCATTTATTTATTCTTTTAGTTCAGATATTTCAAGCCTGTTTGTTTTCCGCATTAAATATATTTATACAAAATTACTTAAACATCTAATTTTTTAGTATTTACATTATTAATTTTTTAAATATATACTTTAAATATATAGATATTATGTACCTTATAACAAACTTAGGCCTACCCAAAAAAAAAAAAAAAAAATCCTGGAGCCGCCTCTGGTATGAAACAGGAAAGAATCGCATTTATAAACTGGGAAAACATCGAAGTATATTTTAAATTATTTAGTATAGGATTAAAGGATGATTTCCTTGTATGACAAAGTTGTTAAAGAACTCACACCAATAAGTAAACTCAGCATGTTTATATTTATTGTTATTAGGACAAACTTCAAGTTACCAAGAAATGTGTTAGTAATAAATTATTTAATATTTGTATTTTTGTTTGACTAGGATAAAAACCAAAATCCATATTTTTATCCAACGATAGATACAAATTTAGGAGAAAGTGTCGTCCTTCCGGAAAACATAGGCAAACTGAATGACAGAAAGTATTGCAATGTTCCGTACATGTTTGGTGTCAATAAAGACGAAGGAATATTATTTATTGGAGGTAAGTGAAGAGTATTTTTAGATTTGCGACTGTGCTATGTGATGGAGGATAGTACAAAATAAATTTAACAAAAATATTTAAATGTTTGATTTTAAAGTGAAATGTAGAGAGAAGCTCCGTAACAGTTAGTAACAAAACAATAAATTTAAATTTGTAAAAGAAATAAAATCAAACTTTGTTAAATTTTTATTTAAATCTAACCATTTTCATGGATTTGTTTTATAAAGCAAAGCACTACACTAAAGATATGGGAAATCTGGTGCAGTTTCTACCTTTGTCAATTCAACAGTCGACACGACAAATTCAAAATGAAGCTGTGGACAAAATTAAGAAGTTTTATTTTGGTGGAAAATCATTTTCAAACGACACAATGAGAGGAGCAATCAATGTAAGTAAAAGCAATCAATGAATAAAACATGTAAAAAAACAACTGTAGTTTGGACAATTCAAAGTAAGAGATTTAAATTGCGGCAAATTAAAACCATAACTAACAACATTTAAAATTATTTAACACAAGATACAGTCTTTCATAAGAAATATTTACAATACCCAACCCCCAATAACGTCAAATGACCAAAAATGCTGCAGAAAAGTAGGCATTTAATTCCTTACAAGATTTATAAAGTTTGACACTGCCACCTTTTTTGTTCAAGATATATTTGGGTGTGTCCAGCCTGGTATAAGTTATTGCATTTCATTTAATGTAGATTTTGTAATTTCCATGTTTTCAGCTCTATACAGATGACAACTATCTATACAGTACAATTCAAACAGTCAGGACTCTAAGATCAAGAACCAAGGTGTATCTTTATCAATTTTCATTTGACGGACGAATTAAATTTATCTATCCTGCGCCATTGTTAAAAGAACTGAATATAACAGGTAGTGTATTTAGATTTCATTCAATATAGCCAGTATTTAACAAAACTTAGAAATACGACATTGAGAAGGGGAACAAGTTTTTTAAGTAAATTTAGTTCAAAACAACTTAAGGTGTAATGTTACTGAAGAATGGCCCTGATTCTGAAGTCTAGAAAACGCTTTATGTTTGAGTGAAATCAACTGAAATTAAATGAACATGAGATTTGATCTGTGGAAAAAGTTGTGTAAATAGGAGGAAGAAAACAGTTATGTCAGGTACATTTTTAATATACAGGGTGTTTACAAACTCCCTGAAAATATTTTGTGTATTTGTTCCTTAGGTCAAGACAATCAAAAAACGTCACATAAATATGGGTCTGACATGCTTAGTTTTCTGTCTGTCCGTCTGTTTGTGTTTTTTACAAATTATTTTATAACTTGAGTACTATTTTAGATAGAAACTTCAAATTTGACACGAACGTGTAGGCCTACCTTGGTAGGTCAAACAAGTTTATAAAATTTTGTTATGATAGCTTAAACAGTTTTAAGATGGCGGCCATTTAAAATCTTTGATGTGAAATTTAACAAAAACCGTAATTTTTATAAAAAAAATGTTACCAGTAATAAAAAATGTAGAATTTTAAGACGAACAAAATTATACTTTATTTGCTAAAATCGGATAGTAAATAATTGAGTAATGAGACATTTACCTAATTATGTAACAACTATACACGGCTAATTGTTGTTTAGTGCAAATTTTCTAAGATATTTATTTCAGTAAATGTCTCATGCCTCAGTTATTTACTATCCGATTTTACAAAATAAAGTATGATTTTGTTCTTCTTAAAATTTAACATTTTTTTTATTACTGGTAAAATTTTTTTATAAAAATTACGGTTTTCGTGAAATTTAACATCAAAGATTTTAAATTGGCCGCCATCTTAAAACTGTTTAAGATATCGTAACGAAATTTTATAAACTTGTTTAACCTACCAAGGTACACTTTCGTGCCAAATTTGAAGTTTCTATCTAAAATATTACTCAAGTTATAAAATAATTTGTAAAAAACTCAAACAGACGGACAGACAGAAAACTAGGCATTTCAGACCCATATTTATATGACCTTTTTGATTGTCTTGACCTAAGGAAAAAATACACCAAATTTTTCCAGGGAGTTTGTAAACACCCTGTATATCGAAACAATGCATAAAGGATTGTTGCCCATGAAAATTTCTGTAATAAGTATATTTAACAGCACGTGTCAACCTAATAAAACAGATAGCCTACATCTAGTAGTTTTTATCTTATTTCAGTATCAAGTTAGCATAATATACGATCAGTGGGGTTTAAACAAGCAAGAAACCTTTATCAACATTAACATTCTTTATTTACTATCTAATGTAGGCCTATCTAGTAAAAAAGGTAATTTACTGTATTTAAGTAAACGTGAAAAACAATTCATTAATTAAAATTCATGTTTATTTTTGTGGTATTAACTCGTACATATTAGGCCGGCCACACACAGAATCAGATACTGTCAGTCACGTTTAGTCATTTTGACTGATAGCGACTAAAACGAGGGGTTTAGCATGGGTGGTTATGGGTTCGCCACACACTGCATCAAACTAGACGAACAGACACAATCAGACGCCTAAAGACGTTTTTCCTTGACTGACGCAGCTCCCTCAAAAGACACAATTAGTCAAAAACTATCAGACACTGTCCGTCAGAGCCACCTGCGCATGCGTGCCCCACAACCACTCCTTGTCACACGGTATTTTCTTTCCGCTCTGTACAGTCAGTTTTTCACAGTAGTTTTCGAATTTCTTGGGATGGCTCTTCAACTCCTTAATAAAGTCTACCAGGTTCCTCTTCTCGTTTATAGGGTGTACCCAATGTTCTCTGTTATTAGTGACCTTTTCAAAGAAAGTGACCTGTAATTTACTAAAGAAAGTGCCATTTTAATTTAGTAAGTACAATTTTCACTCCACTCCTTCTCTGACTCACCTGATGATGTCAACAGTTATGACGAAACAGCTGTCGCTGCAATAAGTATCAGATGAACGTACTAGTCACTGACAGGTAAACATAATATTATATTATTTTAAGTGTTTTCATTATAAAATTATACTTTCTGCTGAAATATTATGAGATTTATGTGAAAAGTAAACACGAGATTTAAAAATACCAATTTTGTCATTTTTAAAATTTGTGTATTTAACATGAAAATACAGAGTGTGTATAAAAAGTATTGGGAAAAGTTTCTGAAAAATATATTTATTTTGGATATTGCTACAAAACCTTAAAATTCTTTTACATTTCTTGACCGTCGATACACTTTTACCAGCGACTTTTCCATGACTCGAAGGCTCCCTGGTAGGCGGACTCCGGAAGGTCCTTAAGGGTACACGTGCAAGCTTCTTGTCGGCACTTAGGTTCCCATGGTGTTGTCCTTTGAGGAAGGATTTAACTTTTGGGAATAGAAAAAAGTCTGCTGGGGCCAAGTCAGGACTGTAAAAAGGGGGTTGGGGAATCGTCGCGACACCATTTTTCGTCAGGTAGTCAATCACCTTGGAGCAGATGTGGCTGGGTGCATTGTCGTGATGCAATTTCCAATTTTCGACAATGGAAAAATCCGGTTGACCCTTCTCTTCAGCCTTTTCAGAACTTCTAGGTAAAAAGCACCATTTACTGTCTGCCCCTTAGGTAAAAAAAAAAAAAAAATGCCTCTTGGCATCGAAGAAAACGATTAGCATGTGTTTCACTCTGGATTTGTTCATTCGAACTTTTTTTGGACGGGGTGATGCAAAAGTGTGCCATTCTGTTTTTGACGCTTTGTTTCCGTGACGTATAAAAAAACCAACTTTCGTCTCCCGTGATTACACTGTTAAAAAAAATAGGGTCTTCTTTAATGCGTTGCAGAAGGTCTTCGCAAGCAGACAATCGCCTCTTCTTTCGGTCGTCCGTCAAGACCTTCGAGACGAGTTTGGCAAATATCTTTCGCATCGCCAAATTTTCAGTGATAATGGTGTGCACTGTCATCTTATCAATACCAATTCGATCTGCGATCATGCGCACACTTAACCGAATTCAGTACTTCACGTACCCGTTGCATGTTGTCGACGGTTCCATGGCTCGTCTTCCGCGTGGAGAGAGTGTCTCTCGGTCATCTTTGAAGAGCTTGTGCAACTTGAAAACTGCAGTTTGTGACACGCTTTCATCTTTAAACACTTGGCGAATCATGCCCAATGCCTCCGTACCCTATTTTCCCAGTCCAACACAAAATTTGATGGCGAAACGCTGTTCGATCGTTCGCTGCATTTTGAGCTTACACCGAGTCACTCGACAGGGGTCCACTGAAAGTTCGATCTAGCTCGAACAAACGCTCGCAGGCGACTGATGCTTGGCGCGTTTTGGAGGTCAGACCTCCCACCACCGAGCCCACTTGGGGCTTGGGCGCTACGACGTACAGTCACGTCAGAAAAAAATTGTTCCTTACAAACTGTGTAGTCTGGGCTGAGTCAGTACACCACAACGCAGAAAATACACAAACCTTAATACAGTAACCTGAACAACATCTTGATGGCAAATTTCCATAAGAAAGATGAGCTATTGTGTCTGTTATTGTGAAACCTAAGGAGTGGTCTTCTGTGTGATCAAATTATTTTATTGTATTTTCACAAAAATAACAAAATAAAAATTTGATTTTCAGGAACTGCTCATACAGATGAAATTGGATTCTTATTTTATTCGGAACATTTAAAGCAAAACATTACAACATCAACTGATGATTCGCTGACCATTTTAAGAATGGTACGATTGTGGTCAAACTTTGCTAAATATGGGTAATTATTCTGCTTTTACTAGGGGTATATATAAGATATTGTAAACCATCATTTTGTAATGGATATACATTTTTGAGCCAAAGATGTCATATTCAATCTATGGCCTAGTGTTAAGAAATAGAACACATATACTTTTTAGTAGAATTTCCACCCGTCTTGAAATGACATTCAAAGCAAAAGTGAACTTACTCTCAGGACAAGTTAATTAAAGGTATCATCAGCTCAAAACCAATGTCTATTTTGAGACCACCTTTTTGAACAAAATCTTAACTCTTCAAATTCTAAAATAGAAAAGATAACTTTCCTGTACACTCAAACAAAAATCGGAAATTAGTTTTCGGCAAAGTAAATTTGAGGAAAATAGTTATTACAATTTTAAAAATAAATTAACTCTGTATATAAACCCATTACACTGCCTGCCCTGTCTTGTCCGTGGTCCTAGAGCACTAGGTCTATAGCTTTACTACCTGCCCCAAATGTAGGAGTGTTTTTTAATTTCACTTCCAAAAACAGTTGTTCTTTAAAAGTCTTTTAACACGTTGATGAAGTTCATCGAACCTAAAGTGACATATATTTCAGAAATCCAACACCAGATACATCCGAAAAAACACTTGGTGGAGTCGTCTGGAAGCCCGTATCCGAGACATCTACCAGATATCTGCAAATAGGCGAAGATCTAAAAATGATTAATTCCAACTTGGAGCCTGAAAGAATAGCGTTTTGGGACAGTTTATACCCATCAGAAATGTCAGAATCGAGTGCATTTAAATATAACATATATGTGTTGTTTATAACTTTCATAGTGATTGCATTTCAGTTATTATAAGCATTGTAGGCGTAAGCTACAGTAAGATATAGGCTAAGTACAATTCCAAAGTTTATTTGTTAATATTTGTTATTAAATAAAAGAACCTAAATTTGTTTCATAATTACATATTTCAACAAAGATACTTTAACTAGCCTTCACAGTTTCAAAAATAGCAATAATATTTTGTATTACTAGACACGTAATCAAACGTTTATCTATATGTTATAATGTTCTTAGTGTGTTGAAGTCTGACAGATTTAGAAACAATTTACACTACCATTAAGTTAATGTTATTGTTAATCTTTTGCTGGCATAACTTATACTGTACTGAACTGGAAACAAGTGGTATAATTTGACTCTTTTAAATTATCTTCTGAAGACCAAAACACTTTGCTCATAAAATCAATCTCAAACTAGAAATTAATATTGCAGGAACTTATGTAATGTCAATGAAAAATAGAGGTGTAATTTTATTTTCAATGTATCACATGTTATAGGTTTAAATGTTTTTTAAGATGTTCTTCATGTCTCCACTGTTGAAAACAGATAGTCTACAGTAGTTAAAAATGTTAAAGGACCAATAGTATTAAACATAAAAAAACACAGAATTTAACATTTTTACTTTCACTGCTACATAGTAGGAATACCAAAGGGGTTCTAGGTCAGGTGATACCAACATTAAAAAATTTGCCAAACTGTTCGTGTAACAAAGTACCCTATTTCTAAATTTCTGTCTAAACTTGATAAAAATGTATGTTCTAATGTTTAAAAAAATCAAATATATTTTTAATTAACTACCAAAGTATTTATTAAAGTCCATTGCCGTAAAAAACTTGTAGTGTGTGTGTGTGTGTGTGTGGAGAGGAGGGGAGTGGGGTGTATGTGGGGGGGGGAGTGGGGGGGTGTGTGTGTGAGGGTGAGTGAGTTGGAGAGATATGGGTGAAAGGGAGAAAAAATGAAACAAGAAAAGTTTGGGAAGGAGAGAGGTGGAAGAGGAAAGAGTGTATTTTAAATTTGAAACTATAATAATCTTGCTCTAGTCCAGTAAGTGCTGCTACCTAAATCGAAATTATTAACTACTATTAATATTATCCATTGGTTTGGTGCATTATTTGTATTTAATCAATAACAAAATAATATTAATTTGTAAATCTCGGTCCCGTATTGTGCTGCCACCTACACTGAACCTTCAAAACTATGAAGGTCTGTTAAAGATTTTTAGTAGAACTATTGTTTATAGTAATCATAGTATTTCTATCTTCTTTTTAAAATAAAGCTTTATTTATTTTCGAGTCAAGGAGAGTAAACAGAACAGAATAATTTATAAAATATTATTTTATAAATACACCCACGCTAGTTCACTACAGTTGACTAACCTGCTTTGACATTATAATAAAAATATACTTTTCCAGAACTTTGATTGTCCATTACTTTGAAACGAAATAAGATAATAAGCTCTAGTTTGCACCAATCTATTTCTCTTTTGGTGTATTACATGACCTACCTTTGTATTTTAAATTGTTAACCCCTAAGCCCTCCAAAATCATAGCGGGTCAGATACAATATCAACAAATTTGTCCTGTTATGCAACACGAAAGCTTTGTTAACTTATTTTCAGTAACAAAAATAATGAGAGGGGGGGGGGGTTAAAGGGACTTTATGAACACTCTGTGTATTAATGTAGCAAGAAAGAAAAAAGTAATAGTATTTTTAAAGTTTAAACTAGTTTTTCTAAAAAAATTACATTTTTGGTTACCTGGAATGAAAACACACAAATACTTTTACGTATTTATAATTATTTATTGTGACTATTTATACATCTGTAAACGTATATTAGAATGGCCCCTATGAAACATCACAGGCTGATTAATTAGATACACATCAGAAATACATCGTTTGAAAAACAAACTATTTAAAAACATGAAACTTTATCTAGGCCTACCTAACTATACTGACGGGGATTTTTAACTCGGTAAATGTGTACAATAATAAGGATTATAAAATTGTAGGCCTATTTGTTAAACATTTTTATTTACATACGTTATTATATATTTAAAGAAAGATAAAAATACTAGAAATAGAAATAATTTATTTCACATAACGTTTCATACAAAAACCAGTCGGTAACTGGAGTTTAAAAACAGGTGAAAAGTCAAATCAAAATTGAAAATTCAGATACATTACAATATTCATAACATTTCATAACTATACATTTTTCATCCTTTTTTAGGCGTAAAATTACAATATCCATTTTAAACTAAAACACACCTAGAAAAATAATCCACAATTTACTCTCTTCAAAATCCCATTTACTTCACCAAACTTTCATCTAAATATTCTTGTACAGAATAACATGGCCTCTGTATTAAAAACATTTTAATGCTGGCTTTAAATTCTTTTTCACCTAAATTCTTTACATCAGTGGGCAGTTTGTTAAACAATTTAATTCCAATGTAATATGGTGTTTTTTTCAAAAATAGAAAGCCGATGCTTAGGATAGTTTAGGTAGTTAGGACTTCCTATAAGCATGGAAGCTCTGCTTTTCAATGAAAAAATCTATTTGCTTCTTAATTAGCAAAATACACTTATAAATAAAAAGGCTTGGAACAGTTTTAAATTAATGAATAAATTTCTACAAGAACTTCTAAGACTACCAAAATTCATAATCCGAACATACTTTTTCTGCACTTTAAAAATATCTGCAATGTCTGATGCCAAACCTCTATTCCATACTGAATTCTCGAGAAAAACAAAGCATAATAGACCAAATTCCTTATTTCGGGACTGACAACATCTCTAAGTACCAGCATCTGATAGCAGAGGGAATGAAGTTGATTAGTTAACTTTTGTATAAATGGCCTCCAAGAGAGATTCTTGTCAACCAAAATTCCCAGAAATGTTTTCTGTGATTCCACAGTCTACCTACCTCCCAAAAGACAATTGATTTCACATTTTTTAATTGCGTTTTATTTCATAATGATAGATCAAAATGATTTAGAAGTTATGAATATTATAGTGAAGAAATTAATAATCAAATCCTCAGAGGGTTGGATGATGACATGGTCCTCAGAGTCGTCAGAGACTTTAGTAGTATTAAAACCCTCTGAGGATGATGACCAAGACATCGAAATGTACATAAGGGTAAGGTATTAATTATAACTTACAATTTAGTTGTTTAGTTATTGTTTTTGTTCGTTGGTTGTGTGGTTCGGGTTTTTATTCAAATCAGTGTGAAGCTTACTTATGTAACAACTGTTATTGCAAAGAGAGGTTAGGTATTAGTTTTAAGTTACAGTGACACAAATTAGTTGACGGAAGCATAAACATGTGAGTTTGTTTTAAACATGAAGCTTCCTACTTTTGCTTTCCAACTGCTTCCTTACTTTTTACCCGGGTAAAGTCGGGTACAACAGCTAGGGACTGTATTTAATAAAGACATATAGCATACTTATACGACTTTACGTAATGCAATATATTTCTTGTGTCGTACTTTTCCAAGATGGGAAGTCTCGACAAGGGCTTTCTGCAGTTGCAATAAATCATTCTTATCACCCCCCCCCCCCCCCCACTTGCAGCCCAGATATACTTCTCAGCAATACATCCTTACATTGATATCACTCCTTTCTGTCCTAAAGGGATAGAGTAACACGTAATTCCATTATAAATTATTATAGTAATAAACCTTTGTAGTACAACAGAACTGTAAGAAATAATATTAGATTTGTGTAATTTTTGTTGTTTTACAAAGCAAAAAATGTGGTGAGGATAAGTAGTAAATACCTTCTGCAGAGAAATTATTTACTTTTCATTTCCTTACAATCCTAGGTGCAGCAATTATCACTTATAATCCAGGAAAACTTTTCGGAGACGGGGAGGGTTGGGTCTGGTCAGGACCGGGGTTTTGAATCTAAACCCTTTTAATACGTTCACTGCTAAGGACGCACATGTGAGCTTGACACTGAACACTATTAGAAGCGGCCGACGCACAGTGCATTGCACGCCAAACCCCGTATTGGGAGCATTTTCAATACAAAATGCATTGCGTGCTTCGCACGCCAACCCCCTTATTGGGAGTATTTTCAATACAAAATGCATTGCGTGCTTCGCATGCCAATCCCCTTATTGAAGTATTTTCAATACACAATGCATTGCGTGTTTCGCACGCCAACCCCCTTATTGGGAATATTTTCAATACACAGGGCATTGCGTGCTTCGCACGCCAACCAACTTATGGTGAGTATTTTCAATACACAGAGCATTGCGTGCCTCGCACGCCAACCCCCGCATTGGGTGTATTTGCAATGCACAATAAATTGCGTGTTTTGTTAGAGTAAAGTATTTTTGTTGAACCTTAAGGGCTTTTTATTTAATGGTCTTTTGCGTAAAGCAGCAAAAATATGCACCTCGTATTACCAGGTTTCGGATGCCGTTTTTCAACTTAAAAAGTTTTGAAACATCTTAAATTGTTCTTAAAGGCTTTGTGCTTTTGTCTTATATCTCATAATTGAAAGAAATCGTCGGCAACTCCTTTTAATCAACTGTTTAAATGAGTAAAAATCGATAATTTTTAACCCATTTTTTGGGAGTTTTAAGCAATAATTTCCATATTTTAAGCTAACACGTATAAAATATAAAGCCTTCTTTATAACTTAAAGTAGTTTCCCAGATTATTAATTTATAAATAGAATCCGAAACACGGTATTACAAATGCATGTTTCAACGATTTTGCGGCTTGTGTCAGGCCTTTTGCATTGAAATCATACTGTACACTCGGGAGTTTTCTTCTAGGTAAAGAAGAGCTCAGATCAAGCTCACAAGAGAGTAAGGCTGTAACCTACAGCATCCATGTGTATTGTACGTTGTAGTTTAATCAAGTAAATCTAAATATCAGTCTGCATGCAATGCACAATGATGTAAAATATGTTGTTAGATCCTCTGTTGTGTTGTCTATTTTATAATTTAATTTGTACTTTTTAAACCTAGTATTAATTTTTACTACTAAATTTCGGGATTTTTGGGGAGAGGGTTCTTACCCCCTAACCCCCCTGGCTACGGCCTTGTTCTCAGAGTATTGTATTTACAGGTATTCTAATGCTTTAAATTTAAAATACAATTACAAAATAATAACAACAGTACTACATTCTGTAGGAAAATGTACTTGAACTATACAACCAACTTATATACATATAATTATTCAGTCAATACACAAGAATCAGTTACCACAAAATATGACTATCAATTATCAATCCGCTTGACATTACGTCAAACTTAAGTCTTATGTTTAGTATAAAATATGAAGGTAAAAGAGCAGTTTAATAAACGTTTTAAATGTAGATGGATAAAATGAGGACAAAGTTTGCTGTGAAAAGCTTGTCATGTTTCCTTGAAGGCGCCTTTACTGCTCCTTTGGGTGCTGTTTGTCAGTTCTTATGATTTATGAAGTCATTTTAACTAAATGTGTTTTACAAACTTGTGGTACAACTTTAGTTAATGAAGATTTTTTCAGGTTATTTATGCATAATGTTCAGCCCAACAAACATATTCTTCTTCAACGTGTGACTTGATTACATCAATTTAAATTTTTTTGAATTTGTTCAGTTGAAAAAAAAACTAAATAAAGGTTTCATTTTGCTAAATGTAGGCCTATCTCATAATTACTATACCAGGTGTTTTAAAAGTCCCCCCCCCCTTTAACTATTGTGTTTGTTAAAACAAATAAATATCCTTTGAGGAACGATACTAACTTAGCCCAAAGTATCTTTTGAAGCAATCGAAAATTTTGAGTGTCCCCTAAAAATGGGGGATTTTGGGGGCAACTCAAAATTTTTAAATGGGAAGTATGGTCATGTGATACCACATTTTAAAGGTCTATTTAAGACTAGGAAAATTACATAAATAAAATAAAAATCGGACCACCCAAAACAAAATGGCGGCCCTGTGTTGCAATAAATCGACATAAAGTTGCTAATATCTCGAAAAGGAAAAGTTTTTAGAAAAATTTCAAGAGACAAAAAATGTTTATTTCGAAGTACTTGACCTAAAATATAGCTTCCAAATCGATTTAGTAAATTTTAAGTCGACTAATACATCTTACAAAATTTTGTAAAAAGTAAAATTTACGAAATCGATTTGAAAGCAATTTGTTAGGTCAAGCTCTTTGAAATAATAATTTTTTGTCTCTTGAAATTTTTTCTAAAAACTCTTCCTTTTCGAGATATTAAAAATTAATATCTCTATTAATTATTATTAATTAATTATTAGAAATTAATATATTATTAATATTTGGTTTGAGAATTAAATAATTCGACCACGCAGCTGAACCGCTGACGTGAGTTGAGCAAATTTCCAAAATTAAGTTTATAGGCCTATGTTTTAGGGTTTCAACCAACAATTTGGAAAATAGGTCTATTCAAGACGGTGCTGAATAGCTGCAAAATGCTTCGCACGCCATTCCGCATATTGGGAGTATCTTCAATACACAAAGCATTGCGTGCTTCGCACGCCAACCCCCGTATTGGGAGTATCTTCAATACACAAAGCATTGCGTGCTTCGCACGCCAACCCCCCGTATTGGGAGTATCTTCAATACACAAAGCATTTCGTGCTTCGCACGCCAACCCCCGTATTGGGAGTACCTTCAATACACAAAGCATTGCGTGCTTCGCACGCCAACCCCCGTATTGGGAGTATCTTCAATACACAAAGCATTGCGTGCTTCGCACGCCAACCCCCGTATTGGGAGTATCTTCAATACACAATGCATTGCGTGAATCGCACGCCAACCCCACGGTAAAATCCACCACATTGCTTTGAACCGTGTACTTCTAATGGTATTTTAAGTTTTGATCAATTTCGGGGGAACCAAGCGAGCTATAAGGTCACGTAAAAAACTTAATGTGCGGAATAACAGCCTACATTTATATTTGTAGAAAAAACTAAAAAAAATTCATTCTCGTAAGAAAAAGCTAAAAAAATAGTTACTTCCGGTCAAAAAACGTGCTTCCGGTTGTTTGTATTTCTTTGGCTAACGAACTCGCCCGAGCGACGTAGACACCCAACACGTGTACCTAATTTGAAACAAATCGGACTTAAAATGCGGCCGCTAGAGTGCGAATACATATATACATATATATATATGATTTTTAATGACACTCCAAAACGTGTTCTGGGGACCATGATCGACGCTCATTGCTCATGATCGATGTAATTGTTGACCTTGGGTCTTACCATAAGGGCCACTGCAATAGCTCATTTTCCCTATGGAAAATCGCTAAAAAATATAGTTAATTCACGATTAAATATTTAATCTCCGTCAAAAATGTGATCGAGAGACAAAGATTACATTTAAAATTTACCTTATTGTAAAAGTGGCCTCATATGTTTTTGACTCGGTTTAAATATTTACAAGACCAAATAAAATATTATTCAGTAATTACTAATTATTATTGAACTTTTCACAAATTTTGCAAATACAGGGAGCAGTATTTTTAAAGGTCGGGGTAAATACTGAACCCGGTTTTACTTCAGGACATTATTAATGACACGACGCACAACTTAATGCTCTTAACTTTAGCCTGTTTCAAGTTTCTCCTAGAAAAAGCAAAAACTAGAAAGCAATTATTTGAGTTTGAGTTTATAATTTGCAAAGATCTGAGCGCAGTAGAGAGTGTAAGGGTCTAAATTACTAATGTTCAACGCTCATTAAATTTATTATTACGTAAAGGTCCGTTAAAATGAAACAGCACCGTCAGTTGTATCAACAATTTCAACAAAGCTTTACGTAATAATAGTCGTTCAAAGGTCTTTAAATTTTAATAACGGTTTAATAGCAGGCAATACGACGACTTGTGCACAGCTGATTTGTTTGTAGGTTATGTTTGTAGGTTATCTTCTGATAACTTTTCTTATTAGCGAATTTCAATAGGAAAAATGAGCTATTGCAGTGGCCCTTATGGTAAGAACCAAGGTCGGGAGTAGCAAATGAGCATCGCTCATGGTCCCCAGAACACGTTTTGAGTGCCATTAAAAATCATATATACATATAAGTATATATGTGTTCGAACTCTAGCGCCGCATTTTAAGTTCGTTAGTTAATGACGAGATCGTTAGCCAAAAAAATCCAACAATCGGAAGCACGTTTATTGACCGGAAGTACCTATTTTTTTAGATTTTTCCTACAAGAATGAGTTTTTTCTACATAGGCCCTATATAAAAGTAGGATGTTATTTTGCACATTTAGTTTTTTTACGTGACCTTATAGCTCGCTTGGTTGGCGTGTGAAGCACGCAATGCATTGTGTATTGTAGATACTCCTAATACGGGGGTTGGCGTATGAAGCACGCAATGACTTGTGTATCGAAGATACTCCCAATTGGGTGGTTGGCGTGCGAAACACGCAATGCTTTGTGTGTTAATGATACTCCCAATACGGGGGTTGGCGTGTGAAGCACGCAATGTATTGTGTATTGAAGATACTCCCAACACAGTGGTTGGCGTGCGAAGCACGCAATGCTTTGCGTATTGAAGATACCCCCAATACGTGGGTTGGCGTGCAAAACACGCAATTCTTTGTGTATTACAGATAATCCAAATATGGGGGTTGGCGTGTGAAGCACGCAATGCATTGTGTATTGGAGATACTCCCAATGCGGTGGTTGGCGTGCGAAACACGAAATGTTTTTTGTATTAAAGATACTCCCAATACGGGGGTTGGCGTGTGAAGCACGCAATGCATTGTGTTCTGTAGATACTCCTAATACGGGGGCTGGCGTACGAAGCACGCAATGCTTTGTGTATTAATGATACTCCCAATGCGGGGGTTAGCGTGGAAGCACGCAATGCATTTGTATTAAAGATACACCCAATACGTGGGTTGGCGTGCGAAACATGCAATTCTTTGTGTATTAAATATACTCCCAATATGGGGGTTGGCGTGCGAAGCACGCAATGTATTTGTATTGAAGATAAACACAATAATTGGTTTGGCGTGTGAAGCACGAAATGCATTTGTATTGAAGATACACCCAATTCGTGGGTTGGCGTGAGAAA
>JAGFPH010019289.1:4835-15407 GCA_018207615.1 Philaenus spumarius
CGGTCTTGCGAAGATCTGTTCCACTGTAAAACAGTAATGGCTTTGCTTGTGCAAGTTATGTCACCCAAAGACAAGACACGACACGGCAGTCGGGCTACAGATTGTAAATATAGTCCGGTCTGTGGTGTTGGCAACGCGCCGTCTGTTAATGAAGCGGAATGAGGTTATCCACCTTCGCTGCAAAGCGTAACTCAATTGGAAATATTTCGGGGAAATGTTGTGAAATCCCGCTAAATAGATTTGTTTTAACGTCAGCAACACCAGCTATACGATTCACGGAACACAAAGCACAGCCGTAGCGGCGGCCATCTTGGATTTTTATCCCGTAAATTTTTAATTTAAAACCATTTATTTCGTTTATTTTTTATCATAAAATTGTGTGCAAAGTCTCATTTTAACCGCAGTCACAATACGCATCCGTTTTGCGTTTCACATTTTTAAAACAAGTTCATTTGTCACGTGATTGACATTTTTGAAGTACACTTTAAGTTTTTTAAGTTTGATCTTTTATCCTTAAACGGTAAAAAATTTATTGTCGCAAGCCGGATACGCAATTTTATAAAGAACTTGCCGGCTTTGCACGGATAGGCAAATCAAAGTTAATTGTATATTAACAAAAAAAATATATCAATAAATATATTATACTACTAGTATGCTCTTGAGAACACTATACAGGTTTTTAATATTGGATGGGGCTACTAAATATTTATTGACGGAATAAGAAACAGAATACAATTTATTACAATTTACGAAATAACCAAAAGTCGTCTTTTCATTGCACAGGTATATAAAAATAATTTGTTTACAATTAAATTATACCAATTTGTTATTTAAGAAGTGACAGTAAAGGTTAATTATTTATTTAACAATCTAAAGTTGAGAAATAGTTTTTAAGGAATTATTTGTGTATAGTGGTACTAAGTATTTTAATCAGTTTCATATTTAAATAAAATAAAGTACTAGTATTTCACCTTTTTGTAGAGAACTCTAAACATAGCTTTTTAAAATAAAACATATTTATAGATGTCTTTCTTATGGGGATTTTTAGTAACTTTGACCTCCCAAACTCGCCCTAAAATTTCGAATATTTTGAAAATGTTTCTTAGCGACCACCTGGGGCCCTAGAGGAAGCTACATACAAAGTTTCATTCCAATCCGTTCGGTGGTTTTTGAGATTTCGTGATGAATGAGTCTGTGGTACTGCATTTGGATTTTATATATACTGTACTGTATAGATACTAGCTGACTCGTACGGCGTTGCCCGTGGTGGTTGGTATTTTCAGTCTTTTTAACGTAATTGTATTCTTTTTAAGTGTTCAGTCAGTGAGTGGTATCTGGCTTTTATATATATAGATCTTAAATAATAAAAGCACTACTGCCATAATAATAAAAGATCTGAAATTATGATTTTAGTAACTTTGATCCAACCAAACCCCTCCTAAAATTTCAAAATTTTTCATACCCATTCTTAGTGAGCACCTATGGCCCTAGAGGAAGCTACATACCAAATTTCATTCCAATCCGTTCGGTTGTTTTGCAGAAATCGCGATTTAATAACTTTGATCCCCCCAAACCCCCACTAAAATTTCGAATTTTTTAAAACCATTTCTTAGTGAGCACCTATGGCCTTAGAGGAAGCTACATACCAAATTTCATTTCAATCCGTTCGGTAGTTTTGAAGAAATCGTTTTTTAATAACTTTGATCCCCCCAAACCCCCCCTAAAATGTCGAATTTTTTCAAACCCTTTCTTAGTGAGCCCCTATGGCCCTAGAGGAATCTACATACCAAATTTCATTTCAATCCGTTCGGTAGTTTTTGAGAAATCGTGATGAGTGAGTGAGTGGTAATTTCGCTTTTATATATACTAGATTAGAAATTAAACTGGCTAAAAAATTTTAGACGTTTTTTTACAAAATGTACGGTTTTCTAGTTATTCTCATTTTTCAAATATCCGCCATTTTGAAACACATGTTTGGATATAATCGCTTATTTTCCTTAATGTAGATCATTGTCAGGTTAAACTTCATGCCAAGTTTTAACTCAATCTGTCAAACCGTTCTCTAGTTATGAATTATTTTGTAAAAGAAAAACAAAGTGGCGTATATGTGAAAAGCTAAGCGTTATTGGAAAAATGTTATTCTTGACTTTCTCTTTATTAGTGTATTTCCATAGGAAAAATGAGCTATTACAGTGGCTCTTATGGTAAGACCCAAGGTCGGGAGTAGCAAATGAGCACCGATCATGGTCCCCACGTTTTGGGGTGTCATTAAAAATCATATATGTATATGTATATATGTGTTCGCACTCTAGCGGCCGCATTTAAGTCCGATGTGGTTCAAATTTGGTACACATGTTGGTAGTCTATGTCGCTCGGACGAGTTCTTTAGCCAAAAAAATCCAACATCCGGAAGTACTTTTTTGACCGGTAGTACCGTAACTATTTTTTGGACATTTTTACTACCAGAATGATTTTTTTTAGAGTTTTTTCTAAAAATATAAATGTACGATGTTATTCTGCACATTTGGTTTTTTTACGCGACCTTATAGCTCGCTTGGTTCCCCCAAAATCGAACCAAAAGTACTCGGTTCGAAGCCAAGTGGTGCAAACTCGCGAGGCCACTAGGCGCAAACAAATTCTACTAATATATTGCGTACACACAGACGGCTGTTCAACGCCTTCGTGAGTAGACCTACTTCCCAAATTGTTGGTTGAAACCCTAAAACATATTCATATAAACTTAATTTTGGAAATTTGCTCAACTCACGTCAGCGGTCCAGCTGCGTGGTCGAATTATTTTGACCCTTAGAAACATTTTCTGAAGTTTGGCGCTTTACTTTCGGGACACCCTGTATTTTTAAGATAAAGTAATATTTTGTCAACTGTACATTTGTGTTAGACATTCTGTATTGTAAAGGATCGTTAAATAACGGGTTCGGTGACTTATTTCTCAACTACATTTTCCTTCCCGTATTTCACTTTTCAGTTAGTCCAAGCCGTCACCTGCCTCAATTCGTCCCGACACAATTTATGCACAGTTCCACGGACAACTGCCTTCACGCAGATGTTAATTGGCGTATTTCCGTCCACGTGCCACGCAAGGGGCACTGATCTTATCACGCGAATATCACGCATGTTTTAATTGAAAACGTATTTTGCAGGTAGGCTACAGTTTCACCCCTCCTCCCGGCCCTAGTGATTAGTGCGCAGGTTTTTGTACTAATTAATTAATAGTATCGGTTGAACCAATAAATCTCGAGCTTGGCTTGTGAGATGTTCTACAGGGCCTTCCTAAAGTGACTACGAACTTCTCCTCGGCGCTATGTTTGTTGGCGGTGAATCGGATTTTACCGTCACGCATGTTCTCGTGCATTTTATGAAACGCTCTCTTCCGTCAGTTTGAAAAAATGTTTTGTCTTGCCGAGATTCGAACCAGCAGACTCCATCAACATATAGACTAACGCCTTAGATGGTTAGGCTACGAACTTATTGCTAGTTTAGTATATTTAAGTTGGGTATATAAGTGTAACAGATTGTCCTACGTCATAGGCTGAAACACAATGTATACCTCTGAAAATTTGGGAATTTCTTCGGTAGAAAGATGAAAATTTGGGAATGTCTTTGGTAGAAAGATGAAAATTTGAGAATGTCTTTGGTAGAAAGATGAAAATTTGGGAATTTCTTTGGTAGAAAGATGACAATTTGGGAATGTGTTTGGTAGAAAGATGAAAATTTGAGAATGTCTTTGGTAGAAACATGAAAATTTGGGAATGTCTTTGAATGATTAGTAACTGCTTTTTTTACAAACTTTCAACTCTGAGTGTCTTCTGGGAGGCAACTCATAATGTTTAAATGTAAACATCCAGCTTCTGATATCATTTGTTATTTTATTTTTGTCTTTAAATCACAAACATTTTTATACCAATCAAAGTAGGGTACGACAACCCCATCCAAAGTGGCGGCTATCTTATCCACATAATGGATGTTCAGACTAACCGAAACAAGTTGTTTTCCTCCTTGGAGGGAGAGGGTTGGCGTTGAAAGTGGGAACTGTTAATCGAAAGACATTTCAAAGGCCCTTTCCTACTTCTTTAGAGACAAGATCACTTTTTAAACTGTTAAAAATTTCGTTAGGAGTCAAGTATTTTTGAAAAAAACATTTTCGACCGCCGTTTTGGATAGGGTTGTTGTACCTTACTGTGCTAAGTATCAAAATGTTTGTGATTCAAGGACGAAATAATTCGACCACTCAGCCGAACCGCTGACGTGAGTTGAGCTAACTTCCGAAATTAAGTTTATATGTTTTTGGGTTTCAACCAACAATTTGGGAAATTGGTCTACTCACGACGGCGCAGATCAGCTGCCTGTGTGTACGAAATATATTAGTAGAATCTGTTTACACCTAAGGCTCCAGCTTCAACTCACGCGCTTCAATTCAACTTTGCATCTCGACCTTTCGGCCTCGGGTTTTGAGCTTCGCTTCGCTCGCAGCGTACAAACTCGGCCGTCGGCCTCGGATTAGAAGGTAAGTTCCACCACGTGGATTACCTGGTACTTTTATGGTATTTTAATCGATTTTTATGGAACCAAGCGAGCTATAAGGCTATTTTATATAAAAAAAGCAAAATGTGCAGAATAATATCCTACATTAAACTCTAAAAAAAATCATTTTCGTAAGAAAAATTTTATAAAATAGTTACTTGCGATCAAAAAACTTGCTTCCGGTTGTTGGACTTTATTGGCTAAACTCGTCCGAGCGACGTAGACAACCATAGTGTGCACCAAATTTGGACCAAATCAGACTTAAAATGCGGCCGCTAGAGTCATATATATATATATATATATTACAACGGACAAAACTCGTTGTAGGTCTTGAGTTTAAATTTGCAATTAATTTTGTAAGTTTGAATAATATGGACTTGCAGTGGGTTGAAGCCAAATGTAGGTCACGAGATCAGCATGTATACGCGGGCGGTCTGTTATCGGGTAGAATTAAACTTTTGGACCCTGCCTGTCTGAAAAGGATTGGGAACTTATAAAAATTACTTAAAAGATTCCTACGGGAAGCCAAAATCCAAGATTTGAATAAAAAATAAAAATCTTCGGGAAATGCATTACGCTAACCGCGGGTGTATTTACTGCAAGATTAGATATTAAAAAATCATAAAGTTACGTAAGATACGAGCTTTCAAAGAATGAGAAAATTTTCAAAATTCCTCTAATTTAAAAAAGAAAAGGTTTTTTAGGCTTTTCTTAAAAAGGCCTAAAATAAAGGTGAAATAAGTTTTAGCGAAATTTTGTCATATAAAAAAGTTGATGGTAATTCACAAAGTTTAAAGGATAAAAAGTAGGTTAAAAATAAAGTTTTTTAAATTTTAACTAAAACAAGGTTTAGTATTGATAAATGTAATTTATAATGTAAAAGAAAAACTAGAAAATTTATGAAAGGAAAAAGGTGATAGAATTTGCACCTTTACAGCTAATTAAAAATGTAAACTCAAACTTTTAACAATTCAAAATAGTAAATAGTATGTAAATGAAATAGTTATGTAAAAATAATCCAGTATTTGAAATATGTTTCGGGAGTAAAGTAAAACCCCAGTTTGTGAAAAATCGTTGAAGTCCCTAACCTCACAGCAAGACAACCAGAAGCAGAAATGAGATGAAAATCCAGCTAGTGAATGAAAACCAACGGACAAGAAAAGTGGAAAAAGAAAAACTTGAAAGAAGTGTGAATTTAAGACTTTTCCGGGAAGAATCGCCGCTGAAAAACGCGCGCGGGTCGTGTACGCGAACCAAGAGTCGTACGAACGTCACTCGAGTTCGTGTGGAAAGGTAACAACGAGCTGAGGAAAATGATGTCAGTTTCAGGAAAATCGGAAAAACCCTGGAAGAGTTACATAGAAAAAGAATTTCCATAGCACAAAACTGAGGGAAGCCAGATAAGAACGCAAGACAGTAGAGGGGCGGTCCAAAGACGAGACCGATGGAAGGAGAACAGGGTTACCAGTTTACGAAAATGGGCGTACTCAAAGAAACAATAGAAATTTAATTAAAACAAAGGCTAAATCAAGTTACAAAATTATGAAAAAAATACAATAAAATTCAGGATGGAAAGTTACGTAGACTAGAAGTTTGAAATTGGCGAAAAAATGGATTTTAAAGCATTATGGAAATACAGTGGTAGAAAGCTTAGGTTGGCAATGGAATAGTGCCGAAAAACATTATATAAACGATTGCTCGGGGAAACTCGAGATCCTTTGATTTATACGATGTAAGTTGACGCATCGAGAGCCGATACTTGTTTTTTGTAAAATACTTTAGCGTGCTAGAAGCTAGGTATTTTCTTCGTTAAACTTTAAAATTTTATAACAAGTAAGAAGATACGTCATTGCGGTTATCATCTGGGATGCAGCAATAGACACCGCATTAACTCTACAAGAACTTCAGTGGCAACTTAGTCTATACAAGTTGGCCGAACTTGGGATTTTTCTGGAGGAAAAACATAGCCTACAGGACAGCTGATACATGGAGTGATTCGTATAGCTTCCAGACAGGACTCCAGGACACCACCAGGCGACCACAAGGACATGCAACTGTAGCTACGAGGGAATAGACGAACCGGGATTGCAGACACGGCATCACCACATCCATCTTTAAGAAGCCATCCATCATACATCCAGACAACCCTACAGGACTCCACCTTCACCCACAAGACAACTCTATCAGCACGCAGAACATCTGTAGCTTGTCATCACTGGACAGCGTTCGCGGATTTAACCACAAACGTCGCGACGCCTGGACAAGTGTGAAAAGGTCGGTAGAAGCGTAAAATACGTTAGTCCCCATTAAATTGCCTGAAGTAAATTCAAATAAATTTATTTTAAATACTGGGTTACTTAGGATGTTAGATCAAGAAATATTTGTGATTAATTAAAGAAGTAAATTCATTAAATCGTAAATTCAAATTTTCATAAAAGTATAAATTAAATTCAATTGAGTAATAAAATATTAAAATAAATTATAATAAATTAAGAGATTAGTTCTGCCTTATAGATTTAAAAAGTTGTTATTTTATTTGAGAAGAAAGTTATTATTTGGTTTTATTTGAAAAATATTAAATACAAGAATTTTGTTTATGTTTAAAATTAGAAAAAAGAAATTATTAAAATTTTATTTTGTTTTATAAAAGGTTATTATTTACAAAAACACCTAATATTCAAATATCCCAAGAGTTTATGAATTTTAGATTAAGAATTGATAAAGTGGAATTTCATGAAATAATTGCAAGCACAAATAAGCAATTTACAAGGTTAGTTCCAGTGTACTCACCCTTCAGAGGTTTACAAAAAATAAAATTATTAACTTGTGTTCTTACTGAGCTAAAATTAAAAATAAATTACTGGAAGTATAAAGTAAAGTTTTTTGTCAGAATAGTCAGTGAACTGAATATTCGACACATAGTTATTTCACCTAGGCCAAACAAAGTGAGATTGCCTATAAGACTTCCAGTAGGTGGAAATAACTTATTCTCCAACGAAGAATTTTCTAAAAAGAGGATTCGTTGTAGAATTGGCGCTGCCAGCGTGAAAAATAACGCGTTGCAGTTGTGGCCAAAACAAATTATTCTACAACTTAATTCTCGAACCATTCATAAAAAGAAGATTCGTTGTAGAATATATATTATAATTTTTAATGACACCCCAAAAGGTGTTCTGGGGACCATGATCGGTGCTCATTTACTACTCCCGACCTTAGGTCTCACCATAAGGGTCATTGCAATAGCTCATATTCCTATGGAAATTCGCTAAAAAGTGTCACAATTACCTTTACATTTCGAGTGGCCCACCACAAGACCTCTCCGGAGGGAGAATGGGGTAATCTTGAAACTTTGTAAAAGTAGTTACTAATGATCCAAAGACATTCCCAAATTTTCATCATTCTACTTTCCGTTGTCTAAAGGTTACGGAAGGGGTCCCGTAGTTTTGGAACAGCTCGTATAGATACGACTAAATCTATCCCAAAGGGAGCGATACCTCTCAAGATCGGTTGAACTGTTTAGGCTGTATGGTGTAACATCTAGACATGCGGGAAAACAATTTGACTAACAAAAAGTTAAAGCTCTGTTACACCTTCACATCTATACTAATAAAGAGGTAAAATTTGTTTGTATGCAGGGGGCAATCTCTGCAACTACTGAACCGATTGAAACAATAGTTTTACTAATAAAAAGCTGCACTATCCCTGAATAACATAGGCTATAATTCATTTTGATAAAAAACATTTCAATATTTGTAAATTTAGTCGAAAAAAATTCTTAGGTTAGGCCTAGATTGATGAACCGTCATATTTCTTGAATGTATATACATTCATTGCCATAGCGACCAATTGAATAAAATAACAGATAAAACACCTGATTTCCATTAAAAGCTGATTCCAAACTTTGAAGCAACTATTTGTACATCTAAGTTTTAGGTTAGCTTTTTATTAAAGTGTAGACCAGAGACTTGCTGGTTCTTTAGACCTTTAGTATAAAAGCTGTTATAAAATATACGAAATAATTTGATTCGAACATTTAACATTATTTACCATCTTAGATTTGGGGTTACTAATCCTACACCTTGATTATAAAGTAAAGATAACATGATTATGTGAACAGAAGGTCCCAAAGGGGTTGGCGTGCGGAGCACGCATGGGTTTCCCCTAGTTAATCTATAAATCAGTGACGTATGATATTGAGGACAATAAGCCGTGGTGAGCGATGAGCATTGAGGTCGAGAGTAGGCCTCAACACTCACCACGCAGGAAGGAAGAGCTTACCACATTTCCTTTATCTCCCCTCCCCACCTGTTGAATTGATCTTCATAAACAGCTGTTATATTCGTTATGGTTAGGATCTGCTAGGCTAGGTTTTGGCAAAGTTAACATCATTTCTTGTTGGAGCTGTTGTGATGGGCATAACGATTATTTTAATTGAATTGAAACATTTCACTCAACTAAAAGAACCGTATAATGAATCGATTCATTTGATTCATTGAAGTCATTCCCACAACTCGGTTTTATCAATTTAAACAATGGCTCGAGATAACAAGCTGAAACTCAGCATAAATGTTTAAAATGTATATTTTAACTCCTATGTCAAGTTTCAATTCGATATATTAAAATTCGGCCAATTTAGAATGAGCCAACGCTTCATATATGAATAAGATGTCCCCTTTTAGTGATTTCCCCTGCTGCAAAATACATACCTGCATTATCGATTTTTTTCCAGATAAACCATTGCTCGGACGAAATAAACACATATGACCTTTTTTGTTGAAAAATACCTCCCCTACACGGTGGTATTTTTTATTTTCCTCTATCTTCATCCCAGCTCGAAATATTAAGGATAATTGAAAAATAAAATGATAATCGATTTTTTTTCGACTTTGGGAAATCGATGGACTGGTAAACTTTTTTTATGTTAATCTACATACTTTAATGTACTTATAAAAATAATTCAGCCGTATTGCAAATTACTGGTAGTTGTAACCTATACCGACTGGGCTAAATGTAAAATCTCTACCAGCAATCTAAGTAGACAAAGAAAAGTAATATTATTTTTTATTTTGTTTTATTTTATTTTATACTAATCGCATGCGACTATTTATAATTAACCATTTGCATTCACGTATTTCGATTAATGCTATTAACTATTGGATTTCATAACTTAATATTTTACTTTTATTCAAAACGTTAAGTTGTACCAGTATACACTAATATGCCGCAGGTAATATTTTCTGTAATCGTTAATAAGCGAATTTCCATAGGAAAGAAGAGCTATTACAGTGACTCTTATGGTAAGACCTAAGGTCGAGAGTGGACAATGAGCATTCATCATGGCCCCCACACACGTTTGGAGTTTTATAAAAATTGTTATGTTATATATGTGTTCACTCTGTAACGGCCAAATTTATACTTCAGAATGATCTCTCGGACGCTGTCCTCTGAGGGGAAGGGATACCACGCACAGACAATATATTTATTGGAACGTTTTATTCGCTTCTAGGCTGAAGAATTAATTACGTTCAGAGCACGGCAACAGACTGAGCCTTTCTGACCCCCCACCGCTGGAATCAACTCCGAGTCTACTGCGCATCTCAAGGCAATCGTGCTAGACCTTCTCTAGTATCAGATATGGTCCAAATTTGGTACACACGTTGGTGTTCTAAGTCGCTTAGACGAGGTCGTTAGCAAAACAAAAAATCAAACAATCCTAAGCGCGATTTTAGTAAAATTAGTGTTGAGACTTTTCGGAGGGTTTTATGTGAAAAATAAATGTAAGAGATTATTCTGCACGTTTGTTTTTTACACGGCCTTATAGCCCGTCTGGTTCCCCCAAAATCAATACAAATTTAAAATATCACAAATAAAAGTACCCTCTTGAAACCCACGTGGGTGCAACTACTGATCCCAGGCCCTCGGTCGGAATTCAAACTCGCGAAATGAAGCAGCCCACAATCCGAGGTGCAAGCTCGCAAAACGATTTTTTACTTTCTCCACCCTATACGTAGTATATGGAGAAAGTATTGT
>JAGFPH010019291.1:0-11491 GCA_018207615.1 Philaenus spumarius
TGGGACCATGATCTGTGCTCATTTACTACTCCCGACCTTAGGTCTCACCATAGGGGCCAACTCATCTTTCCTACTGAAATTCGCTGAAAAAAGAATTGTAAGTTGTACAAAAATCCTGTATAATGAATGATTGTGCTGTTTGGGTTTCCCTCTCTTCCCTTCAAAGTCTGCATGCTCTATGTCCAACAACGTCACTACCTAATGTCTATTCTCCTTTTAAAAGCCGTATCCGGGTTGTCATGGCAACCAGATGATCTATGTTCCCTCCTACTAAGTTGAACGTCTCCTTTGAACTCTCTGCTTACGTTGTATGCGATGTTATCAATCAGATTTTCAAAATTGTACGATATTTCCTACTGAGAAAGTTTTACGCGTGATTCTCTAATAAGAATTATTACAAAAAGTGCCAATTATTTCGAAAATATTTATTTTTTTCCGCAGCTCATATAGTAAAGAGGAGTATCGAAATAAACTCAACAGCTTGGACGTTTTGCCCCAGAACCAAAGATGGCTTTCCATACTATTCAAATACAATTGTTTCAATTTTAGAGTTTTGTGCCTCTCAAGTAAAGTAAAAACACCTATATTATTATTTAATTTATTAAATGTGTATTTCCATTTCTTCAAAGGTATAGAGTAAAATAATTCGACAACGCAGTTGAACCACTGACGTCGGTTGAGCGAATTTCCAAAATTAAGTTTGTATGTTTTAGAGTTTGAACCAACAATTTGGGAAATTTACTTACTCAAGAAGGCGCTGAATAGTTGCCTTTTTGTACAAAATATATTAGTAGAATTTGTTAGCACTGAAGCCTCCAGCTTTGACTCACGCACTCCTTTGTTCCACTCGGCCGACGGCCTCGGCTCAGAAGATACCCTCACGGTAAAATCTCCCACGTGGATTTGTACCGGGTACTTTTATTGTATTTTACGTTTAGATCGATTTTGGGGGAACCAAGTTTATTCGAAGTGCTTGACCTAAAAAAAACGTTTAAGTCGACTCCTACATCTTAGAAAATTTGGTAAAAAATAAAATTTACGAAATCGATTTGGAAGCAATTTTTTAGGTCAAGCACTGTGAAATAAACATTTTGTGTCTCTTGAAATTTTTCTAAAAACTCTTCCTTTTCGAGATATTAGCAACTTTATGTCAATTTATTTCAACACGTTCAGGGCCGCCATTTTGATTTGGGTGTTCCGATTTTTAATTTCTTTACGTCATTTTCCTAGTCTTAAATAGACCTTTAAAATGAGGTGTCACATGACCATACTCCCCCAAAATCCCCCATTTTTAGGGGACACTCAAAATTTCCGGTTCCTTCAAAAGATACTTTGGGTTAAGTTAGTATCGTTCCCCAAAGGATATTTGTTTATTGTAACAAACGCGAAAGTTAAAGGGGGGGGGGGGAGAAGTGACTTTATAACAACCGTGTATACATATACTTGAAAAATTGTTGAAAACATAATACAATTTTACGTGTTGTAGACATCTACCAAGAAATTATGTTTTCAGTTTTTTGTACATAACTCGATTACCCTTTGACTTACAGACAAAACAAAAAATAATTGGGTCTTTTCTGTTATATCCCCGCATTTACAAACTGCTTTCTAACACTATTTTCTATTCTTAAACTATTTTCTATAGAATGAGGATTAATCGGGAATGTCCAAATAACTATTTATAACTACTCCATAACATAATAATAAAGGAGGAAGTTTCCAGTTTTTGTTGATATTAGATAAGGGTTATCGCAAACGCGTAACTTTACTATTCAACTCTAGCCTAATATTTTTGCAGACAACGACGTTGTTTTACGTTTTACTGTTAAATGTTGAATACAGGTAAACATACTGTGACTAAATAGGTTAGGTTAGAACCTTTTAGGTATTTTTTTAATTATTATTTTTGCATTTCTGTCTCCATAGGTTGGTCTAGATTCGAATAGTAAAGTTGCGCATGTTTAAAAATTGTTTATTATTATTTTTCCAACAATTATACGTTTAAATGGTGAGTAAATATTGTATTTCACATTTGTAGTTCTATCCCGATTAATCCTCATTCTATAGAAAATAGTTTGTAAATGCGGGGATATAACAGAAAAGACCCAAATAATTCTATTTGTAGTTAAAAGAAGAAACTTTTTTGACTTTTGTAAATTTTTGTGAAATTAATGGTTTTTGAGATATTCAACAATACAAATTCTAAACGGCCGCCATTTTGAAAATAATAAATCTACAGTCTTTAAGTTTTGTGCACTTTTAAAACATTACACAATAAGATGAGTTTCCAAATCTGAACTCAATATCTTATCTACTTACACAGCTATAATGTTTTTTTGGTGAAAATACAAAATGGCGGATTGTGTGAAAACAAAGCGTTTTAGGGCACATATTTATAGGAACTTTTGGATTTATTTTTATGTAAGGAAGCCACTCCAGAAGTTTGGCTCATCTTTCCTACGGAAATTCGCTAGTAAAAGAATATCTAGGTAAATACTGAGAGTTTCCTGGACCAAATCGATCCATATTTCCCATTTAGGCTTACATATACGATCAACTATATCCAAGCAATCTCAAAACCACGATTTCCGCCATTTTGTTGGAGGCGCATTTCACGTAAGAAACAATCTTGTAGAATTTCAGCTCTGTAACTAGAGGGTATTACATTTGTATTGTTTTAGGACTGTTAGATTTCAATCCTTCAAGTGCGATTAACCTAAATAATTTTACGACGTTGGTTCCCTCTTGGGCTAACTAATCGCTGCTGTAAATTTGGTCCAGACCGTCAAACTGTCTGGGCGTGAACAGCGAACGCATAAAAATTGTAACATACATACACGCAGACTATTCGTCTCTATGCAAGAAGATTATAGGTTTTCTACGATAAAAACAGACAATCAAGATGATTCATTAACAAAATTTTGCATTATTCTATCTAAAAAAAATAATTTAAAACTTCGTAACAATGTAAAAACTACGTTTTGTAATTGATTTAGTCGTCACCACTAGGCTAATTGGAAATAAATTTGTTTTTATAAAAATAAAAATGATGACTAATTGTGTTACAATTAATCATAAGGAAATTCATAACATGTTCCAATGTAGTAATTACATGAAGTAAGGACATTGCTATAACTTTTTTTTTGGGGGGGGGGGCAAAATTGAAAATTTCTTCAAAATTTTGACAATATTTCCCAACTTCTGTAGTTGGGGTTTCAACGCGCAGAAGAGGTCTCTGTTTTATGTTGTGTGGAGATGGGGCTCTGGAGGCTCACCCTCGGATTTTTTTTAAAATGGACTTCTCTAAGTATTGTTTTTAACACTACGCGTGCTATATTGAGTACTTTAGGACAGTTCGGTAATGCCTATCCTTTAATTTGTGTTAATTTATGAAACTTTGTGTACCTTTTTCTCAGGAACCTCTAGGCCTATCATGATTAAACTTTAGGACAACATTATATGGACATTTCTTAACATTAGAGTGCCAATACAATTGAAAATATGTATTTTAAATATTTCTTCAAATAAAATTAAAAATATTAATTTTTTTTAAAACATTAATTTTTTTACAAAAAATACTTATATTTATATAATGTCTTGGGCTCAAAATGTGTGCACTGGTGTAAAGTACAACTGATTTTTTTCATCTTAATCTGATGAGTGGTTCCTGAGAAAAAGGTGCATAAGTGGAAAAAAGTTAAATTTCGAGAAATTGCAGATAAAGATAACCTGTAATGACATCCTTAATGTCATCCTTCCCCATAACTGGGTTATCAGGATCCTCTAACTCTTGCCACTGATCTTTCAGCTTCCTCTTAGCACTTGACCGAGCTTGCCTAGATTTTTTGGCTACATCGGAAACCATCAGCTGGGCTTTTTGTAACCGAGTTATATCCAGCTTTTTCAAGTTATGTCCAACAATAATTCCTAGGTGATTCAAAACCATGCCTCTTGCAATATTTCCTCTGTTGAAGGAATTGATGGCATCATACACTCCTAAGTGTGGAGTTAGTAGGTCTACAAAAACGGAGTTTGGTTGGCAAGACCAAATTATTTAGTTCACAGACTCATTTGGATTCTGCGATCTACCATGGAGGCATTTTCGAAGCAAGTCAGGTGCACTCAGATCTCTAAGAATAGGTTTAATCTTGACCATGATGAAAATGTTTTGAGTGGTCGTACCGTTCATTCAAAGCCATGACCCTTTTTGGTACTTACAACAACTATCACTTCCTTTTGGGCAAAGCCCGCGTTACTTGACAACAAATTGAAAGTAAGTTTTTAATTTTGTACAAGAATTTCAACATGTTCATCACACTATTGAAAAAAATCCCCATAATTTTTCCCAATATTTCCCGCAAAATTAAAAATTTCCCCATTTTGGGGAACACCCTCAATTTGGCAACACTAGTTTGGCGGTCAGTGACAGTCAGTGTTGCCACAACAAGGGTTGAAACTAAATTTCCCCGGACATTATTCAAAAGAAGACGATGCATTTATTTGGTACAGATACATTTTGATTTGAAAAACATTTTTGGATTGGAAATTATAACTTGCTTGTTATTTGTGAATGTTGGTAAATTTAACAACAAAAACTTTCGAAACCCAAAGTTGGAGTTTTTTAGTTTTTTGCGTGCAATTTAACCCCAATATTAAAATCCCAACTTTTTTTCAAAAACTCTTATTTCCCAACTTTTAGATTTTAAAATTATTGGGGTGACCCCCCCCCCCTCTTGCCCCCCCCATAGCGACGTCCCTGACATGAAGTTATGAAAATATCTGATAACAGTGATCGCTATAATATAAACCACATTGTTATCAATTATTTACTATGTTTTTATAAGCTTGTATGCCTTGCTAAATGGATATATTAAAACGTGTATTGTTACATCCCAGCAATAATACACCGCTAACCACTCGAAGCAGAGCAGTAACAAAGCGACTGCACCTAAATTATCTTCAAACTCAGCACTACAAAGTGTTATGACTAAATCCAGCAATACAAACAACTACCTTTCAGAACCACACATTTACCTCCGCTCTTGGCACCGATCCACGTCACGATTAATCAGTTCCAAGCCTACTTGTTGATCTGTTAATTTGGCAACACTGGTAATAGCTTCATTACAACGCCAGTGCTGCCAATCCAGATAAACGAAAACTAAAATTAAACAATATCAATTGAACGTACAACAAAGCGAGTATTTGTTGCGGTTGGCAACATTGGGAATGGATGTTTGATGGCAAACAGGTGTACCACTCAATTAGAGATAACACTTCGTGTTTTGTGAATGTTTTTCCTGTTTCAGGCACAAATCAACACTTGTCATCGTTCACCTGTACAATTAGTACAGCCTGGGAACGAAAATGTATATGATTTAATAAAAACACAAACCAATAACAATCAATAATTTTGTTAGTTGCAGTAACAAATGAAGTATGACAACCAAGTGCAATTTTCCATGATTTTAAATTCTGTGATTCCCTGTCTGTCATGTAATATGATAGTCAATATAAAGCAATATTTTTATAGGTGCAACGCAACTGTACCTTTTACTCTTGTAAAAACCCCATAGTTTCGGGGCATTTTACCCCGGCTAAAACGTCAAAGCTAAACCAGAAGAATTACCGTAAGAAATGTTGGCATTGATAAAGCCTGCGAGATCTTTAGTTCACGGTTTTACGGTTCACGTTTTTATCTTATAATAAACGTTTACAGCTTAGCGCGGGATCATCAGTAGAATGGTTGTGTGTTTGTGAGAGAGCTATGAAGTAGAAAAACAAGAACGGGGAGAATATAAAATAAAAGAGCGAGCGAGAAATTACAGTTAGGGAGAGGGCAAAAAACAAAGAGATTAAGAGAAAAATAGAAAAGGAATATTACAAAAAGAGAGAAGGAAGAAAACGAAGGATTAGAAAACGATAGAGTAGAAAGAAAAAGCGAGGTGATAGAGGGAAATAGAGAGTAAGAAAGAGAGAGGTTATTGATAAGCAGAGAAACAAGGGGAGAAAGGGAAAAGATATTGAGAAAGAGAGAAAGAATAGGGGGTGAGAGAGATAATAGAAAAAACAAGAGAGATAGAGTAAAGTAAGAAAGTGAACAGATAATATAGGTAATGGATAGAGTAACAGAGAGAGATATAATGATAACAGAGTAAGAAATAACAGACAATCAAGGGAGAGTAGAGACACAAAGCGAAGGATAGGTGGAGAGAGAGAGAGAGTAACAAAGAACGGCATTATTGATAGACATACAAAAAGGAGGAAGATAGTAAATTGAGAGAGACTTAAGTTGAACAAATAGAAAGGAAAAAGATAGAACATATAAACACAAGTGTGCGAGAGTAAAGTAAAAAAGCGAGCAGATAATAGATAATGGATAGAGGGAGAGAGAGAAAGAGAGAGAGAGAGAGGGGTGGAGCGAGAGAGACGCAAACGTGAGAAAGAGGGCAAGAGATAGTTGATATCTATTCCTATCTAGATTGAGGAATAGAGCTTGGCAAAGGGAGAAAGAGAATTAAAAAAATATGGGAGGGAAAAAGAGAAACAAAATAAAAGGGGACAGGCATAAAGTGAGAAAGAGAGAGAGAACATCGATACAAAGTAGAGTGAGAACATAGAAATTAGAAAGAGGAAAAGAGAAAGGGAGAATGATTGATTGGTTTTTAACGAAGTTAGGAATATTTGATTATCTCTTCCACTGTACGTAAAATTAAACTGGGATAAATAGGTACAACTTTTGTAGTAAACAATCTTATATTCATATAATCTTAAATAGATTTAAAAAATATTTATGTATATATACAGGGTGTCTTGCGACCATATGAACAAATTTTGTCACGTTATTCAGCATGTCAAAAGAAACAAAAAAAAAATGTAATATAACATGTGTCCTATCTCATTCCGTTTTCGGTCTGTCTGTCTGTATGTGTTTTTTTACAAAATACTTAATATTTTTAGAAGTAGAAAAGATAGTGCTGTAACTCCAGTAATTGTTACAATATTTGACCCAAAACGCAAAATTTGGTCTCAAAAAAAAAAAAAAAAAATGTTTTCTGTAGGGTTTTAGTACATTAACTTTGTGAAATGGGTATAAACCCTCAAACTTATTATATCTTGTAGATAATTTATTTCTAAAGATATTTCTGTAAAGTAGTCCAATAAAAAACTAAAAATTAAATTAAAATATCTCGGAAAAAGCATATCTTTAAAAATAAATTTATGAATTATAAAATATCCTCTTTTGTTTGTTTTGTACTGGTTACCAAATAATTTGATATTCAAAGATTGTAAATAATTCACTATTAATAAACAGCACTGGGACTAAATTTATTAAATTTATATGCTCATTTTACGTAAATTAAATTAAATTTTTCACCTTAATTAACGCCCTACATATTTCAATAGGGATTCGTTTCTGTGAGTAATCTGAAACACGGGTGAAATCTTTCGCTAGCTGTAACTTTCTAACGAAGCATTTCCATACCTATGAATAAATTAACTTTTTCCGTTATTTTTGCTATAGGAATCAGGTCAGAAAGTGCTCGGAACATTATGCAAATAACTTATTATTTTAGCTCAAAATAACTTTAAAATATTTTGTTTCTAGAGTAATTCTGGGTAGAATAATTCGGGGTATTGTTGACAACTACCAAGAAATACATTTTTCCTTTTTTTGCCACAATATCTCTGTTGTTCTTTGAGCTACAGAAAAAAAAAACATTGAGTTTGTCATTAGAAAAGTAAACTTTTTTGTCTCTTGTAATTTTTTTGTTAAGTTAGCGGTTTTTGAGATATTTGACTTTAAAAATTATAAACGGCCCCATTTTGAAAATATTTAAAATATTGTTCTAATTTTTCGTACAGTGATACGTAACAAATAGGTGTACAAAGTTTGAGCTGAATATCTTTTCTACTTCTAAAAATATTAAGTATTTTGTAAAAAACACATACAGACAGACAGACCGAAAACGGAATGAGATAGGACACATGTTATATTACATTTTTTGTTTCTTTTGACATACTGAATAACGTGACAAAGTTTGTTCATATGGTCGCAAGACACCCTGTATAAAATCATGACATAGTACAGTTATTGTTAAAATATAATAATATTATATAAACGGTATATAATACAGTTAAGGTGGGATTTACTTAGGTATATAAATTAATGTTTTACTGAAAAGCTTGGGATGAAGGCCTTATTTCTAACACGAGCATTGCTGGGTACGCCAGCTAGGCAAACTTCATAATAGATCCAAGAAGCACTCTAAACTATCACTCAATCTGTCAGAACTTTGTGTTGGGACATTGTGATACACAACAGAAGCATTATATCATCGCCGCACTGAACTGTTTATTATTCCCACTTGATGGCAGCACAGTTCCGCCTTACGGTTAATATTGTAGATGGTAAGGGCGGTCAACCCTATAGTCAAGACGAATTTACATCATAAAGTACCGGCAAACAAATTTAATATAATTTTATTCCTTTGAGTTTAATTCTTGTATAACATTACAACGTTTGCAGACTTAGCGTTTATTAAAGTGTTGCTAGAGTGTGCTCCAAAATATCAGAAGTGTTTGATACAAGGCGTTTTGTAGGTATTTTCCTTCTCTACATAAAGAGTACAAAACAAATGCATAAGAGAGAGAAGGGACAAACGACAAAGAGAGAGCAGGGAGAATATATAGAGAGGGAGAGAGGTAAAGATAACGAGAGTGAGAGAGGAAGTGAAACAGAAAGGAAAAAGAGGAGAGAATGGAGAAAAAAAAAGAAACTTGACGTAGGAAAGGCAAATGGAGTTAGCCCGGCCGCACAGCAAATACGACGCTACACGATACGACAGGACGAGACAAGACCAGGAACGACTAAGAAGGGTGTGCTTATTAGCAGTACGAAAACAGTCGGCTGAGGCGCATGACGTCACATGGGTAGCACCAGCCTGCCTCTACGCAGTAACCATACGGAACCTTTTCTGCCCCGTTAGTAACACCATTTTGAACTAATAGTAACCATATACATGTCTTCAAATGGACTATTGGTTTATTAAATAAATGTTCATTTCTCTCTAAATCGTACTTTTACATTGTGAAAATAATAGTGATTAATTTGTGGCATTATTAATGGGATAAATGCAGTTTGTTCAAATGTTTAAGTGAAAATGTATAGTATTGCTGTGTTTATTTGCATATGCCTTGGAAGTGCTATAAGCATACATATTTTTCTCTGTGCATACAGTTAACCTTTTACCATTTAATTTATGTTTTTAAAGAGAACATTACTTGGTTATTTTACTTTGTCACTAGTACAGAGAAAGTATAGTTGGGATTTTGGGGAGAAAAAATCGATGTTGGGATTTTTGTGGAAATATTCGTTTTTGGGACTCCCAGAGTAGAAAAGAGTGGTTTTTACAAAATGTCTGTCTGTATGTATGTATGTATGTCTGTATGTATACAAAGCTAGAGCGAAAACTATTCTATCGATTTCAAACAAATTTGCACCAGACATGTCAAGTAGGCCTGTATAGAAGCACGAAAAAGGTTTTGAAAAATTTTGAAAAACAACTCCCTTTTTGGCAAAAAAACCCAAAAAATCTGGTATTATTTATTTATGAAAAAAAAAACGGCTTTAACGATTTGATAAAATTTGGCTTATTTGTAGCCTTTAATGTAGCCTACTCTACCATATTTATGCAAAAAAACTGCATCTTTCTAAAAATTCTCGTTTAGCTAATAATAATAATAATAACTGATTTTTTGGGTTTTTTGGCCAAAAAGGGGGTTGTTTTTCAAAACCTTTTTTCGTGCATCTATACAGGCCTAATTGACGTGTTTGGTGCAAATTTGTTCGAAATCGATCGAATAGTTTTCTCTCTAGATAATAATAATAATATTTATTAGTTAATCTCCTACTTTAATAAATCACCTCTCCTACCACACCTACAATTATGAAATCACCGTGAATCTGTTTAATAATTTAAATATGTTGTGAGAAAGTATGTGCCAGTTCCTGGTACCGTTTATTTAAGTTTTAGAGTCTTAAAAATTCCTCAATGTTAAGTAGTTGTTATCATCACATCTGTTAATCATTAGATTTGTCTATATTGTCATAAAAATATGACGTTACTGCAGAGTTAGTTTATAATAATTCAATTGAATAATCCATTTACGATTAAATACAATTTTATGATAATTAATGTTTAAGTTAAAAACACCATGGTAAAAGATATTATGCACACTACATCACAATATCGTAATTTATACAGTACTGTAATTGTAATATTGTAATTTATTTTATACAATTTAAAAAAGTTGAAAACATATTATATTGAACTTTAGAACTACATTAAATTGCAATAACCATACTTAACAACAATAAAAAATATCGTTGTTACAACAAGAAATAAAAATGGTTGTAACTCAAAAATTTTAAATATTCCCAAATACCGTATTTAATTCTGAATCCAAAAAGAATAATAATTAATATTAAAACAAAAATAGTACAGCAAAATCGAAAAACACGATTTCGTTGTTTTTTGGCCGCCATTTATTTCACCTTTGTTTTTTTCTTAAAATTCTACATCGAAATGATGTATCGCATGACCACCTTCCTATTTAAAAAAACAAAGTTTCATTCAAAATGGCGGATCCAAGATGGCAGATTTTTTTTTGATATCGTAATGAAATAGTATTTTTACATAGAGTAGGTTCCTCAATCACATCTACCTTCAAACTTTCCTTATATACGAAATATTAAACCGTACCCAGACTTAAGTGACACCTGTATCTATATAACTGTATAGTTGTCTATATCGATGACTCTAATAGATTCAGGCCTATGAATCGGCGTTTCGGCATGGGCTCAGGACCACTTTTAACCATCTTATCAGCATTTTTACGGAAATCTGAAATATACGTTTTTAAGCTCATAATATCTACGTTTAGAATCCGTTTGCAAAATTTAAATCGGCCGTAAACATTCATTTATATGTATTTTTTAAAATAACTCTTCAAATTTTTTAACACAGTTATGATACAAAATTAATATAACCAACTGTGCCCACCTTGTGCGTAGTAAATCTACATGCCATTATCTGTCATTTTACACAATTCAAAAGTGGAAAATATAAATTTGGAAAAAATGAAATTGTCGAAAGAGCATTGATTAAGACTTACAAAGTCTCATTTTAAAGTTTTAAATTTACTATAACATTTACATTGAAAGTATTGCGTTTCATCCAATGATTTTAAAGCGAAAAACCAAAAATAGGAAAATATTTCACGGTTTTTGTTGTTTAAAAAATTCTCCAATAAATAACCATTGTTTCAGAAGGTTCCATCTACAAACTATTCGTCAAGTCATAACGCAATCGGTTTGCTGTTAAATTGTTAGCTTACAAAAATCTCTATTGACTGGTGTATTTGTTTACAATGATTGACTTGTGTATTTGTTTACAACGGTTGACTGGTGCATTTGTTTACAACGGTC
>JAGFPH010019292.1:2270-15405 GCA_018207615.1 Philaenus spumarius
TTTTTTTTATTCATTATTTTCCCTGTACAAAAGAATTGGTAACACCATTAACTGATAGTTATAATAAAACTAAATAATAATATGTAACTTTAAACAATTATTAAACAACTTATTAACTTAAAATAATTCGAATTGAACTTAAATACTATTATACAATAATTTCAACAATATTATAAACATAAACAAACATTGAAAGAAATTATAAAATTATCCTTCTGGTACATAACTGGTCATTCTCGTCTTTAACTGTAAATAACTTTAGATAGGAATTGAATAGAGACCTTTAATTTTTGTCATTTACATTCTTGTAGCAATACCTTTAAAATGAGGGGTCACAAGGCAGGGGTTTGAATTTAAAATTTTTGAGATGCCCCGAAAATTTCCCATTTTGGAAATGGTAACAACGTTGTCTTATGCATAAAAAAGTACATCTTTGTACCTAGTAAACATTACCTGAGTTTGTTTTTTCCACTTACTCTCTCAAAAGTTTCAAAGGTGTCTCCAGACTTTTAGTTCACCCTGTGTAGGCTTCATATAAGTAGGCCTAATATCTAAAGAGCAAGACAACAGGTAGCTCTCTCTCTCCCTCTCTATAAAATTATCATGGTTAAAATACAAAAACGTGGATGATTTTGAACAAATTCGATGTTTACGGCCATTTTGTGAGCTTACCGTTAGAGATACATAAAATTTTATACCCGCAAAATGTTATTAGTTTTTCAATTCGACTTACGGTTAAGCCACAAACTGGCTTTGGAAAAAAGCTTACACTTAGAGAAACGGTGTGGCAGCCATTTTTATTTTATTTAAGGAGTTAAAAATGAAAAATGGAAAAAACGTATATATATTCATCGCTTGGCCTAGGAATAAAGAACATTCATGCAAAAAATCATCACAATCTGTCAAGGCGTTTGTCCGTAATCGTGACATAGACAGACACACAGACGAAATGCCGGTCGAGCTAAAACGGAGACCTCGCTTCGCTCGGTCAATTATTTTGTTTCAAAAAAAGTGCTAAATATTATAGTAATTACCTCTGGAATGCAAAACGATATGGTTTGGTCTGTGAATTAAAAACTAGTTCGTATCGAAATTTCTTCTTTAATTTATTTCATAAATTCATGTTATTTTTTTTAAATTTCTGTGTTCAGCAGTAGCCTAACTGAAAACAAAAAAAATACTTGTAGTACTAATTGAAATTATTAATGCAAATAAATTATCGATGATTTGGTTTCCGAACTTATTTGATTACTTTTGAATACATTTGCAATGTACAAGAAGGCAGTAATAATTGTGGTACTGTAAGCGTTTCAGCAAGACCGTCCCTAAAAGTGCAGGCTCCTGGGCAAGCTTACATTGAGGGCCCCCTACCGTATCGGGTTAAACTCTTTCTATGGACTCGTTTTTTATAAAAACTTTATAGACTAGCAGTCTTAAATGTTTGGTAAATAATAATAGAAACACTACAAATTGTCTGACGGCAGTTTGGAAGGCAATACAAAAGTTTTATCGGCAGATCCCTCTTTGATGTGACACCCGGGGCAGCTGACCCCCTTGCCTCCCCCTCTCTAGGGACGGCCCTGTGTTTCAGAGTGGACGCCTTCATTTACAATGATTTAGTTTTATTTAAGTTTACCATTCTATCTTTCAAATGGTACCGAAAAACCAAAATCTTTTGATCGAAAGTCGTCAATAATGTTTTAATGTGGTTTGTTTCTACAGCCCAGTTATATTGCAGTCTCATTGGTCAAGACACAAAGCGATTATTCTCATTAAATAAACACTGTAAAATATGAGATATTTTAAACATTCTTGTAATAATGATATTTTCCATTACACAACTTAAAGCTGTTTATTATAAACGCATCAACCAATATGTTATTACTAGTCTGACGATATTAATTCTCAGAATTCCGAATATTTAATGTAGATATGTTTTCTTCCAACTACATAATACATTACAATAGTCCTTCTTTAAGAATGCAACAGTCATGTTTTTAGTTGACGTAAATGTATGTCACCACTATTTATATTGCTAGTTTATCATACCCAAACTTGAAAATTTTCTAATCTTAAAAATTAGTCTTACAAAAATATAATTATTTATTTTATTTATTTGATAGTTTTTGTAATTAGATTAAAAAAATCTTAAGGCAACACTTATTTAATATTTAGAAAAGGACTGAAAACATATTCCACTTTCCTTTTTGTTTGGAAATGGCGATGGTTTCCTTAGGTTAGTAATTTAAAAACGCCAATCTATGGGTTTCTTAAAGTGCAGTAATTATGTTTTTTAAATACCTAATATCCGTACGAGATTTTAATGTTAATGACATTGGAAATGAATGACATCTGAAACCATTACAGGATAACACAATTCGATCAAGCTGCTGAAACATAAATAATTGGTCTACTCACGAAGTCGCTGTATGAAAACATGTAGGCTATTGGTAGAATTTGTTGGCACCTTAGCCTCCACCCCCGGCTTACGAGCTGCTTTGCACTTCGTCCTTGTGGACTCGGCTTATGGACTGCTTTGCGAGTTTGAAAGAGTTAACCTGGTTATTAAGTGTTAAGTCATGCATTCAACTTATTTAACGTAACGCGCAAAACTGTCAATATATCTTGAATATTTGATTTTTCTGTAAAATGTTCAGATCATAATGATCATTTAATTAATAATTAGTGTGAACATCATCTAACGTTTTGTATTCAATAGCTAAACTTAAACTTGATAGATAATCCTAATTCATAAAATTTCTTAAATTAAGCTTAACATACATTTTTTTATATCTCGAGAAGCAAATTAATTCAAAGTAACAAAATTTATTTTAAAGACTAAAAATTACGACAGTACAAGAAATTTTATTTAGTTAAATCTTAAAAATATATAAATTTCAAAATCTTTAGAATGCCACTTGCAGATTTAAAAAATACAATCTAAAACATTAAACCAGACCTTATTCTTGGCCTGACGTCATTTACATGTTCATATAACTTAACAATGCATTGTAAAATTTATCTTTCAATACAATTAATTATATAAACAGATTAATCGATATTGATTAAATATGAATAATAATTAATGGTTTTGCTTATATTGTTTAAAAATGTTTCATAACTGATATACAAATTTGTACGTTGGAGAACCTGATACAAATTTGAATCTATACAAAATGATAATGCCTTCGTGTTGTGCTATTTGACAAATTCGTCTAGTTCAAGAAACATTGCATGTAAACAATTTTAAATGTCAAAATAAGTATTAGAAGTTTCCTCGCTACTCCTGGAAGTGTTATAGCTATTTACGTTACAAGTGTAGTAAGAGCTTTTTTACATCACGCAGGTGAATGTTGTGCAACGAGCGAAGCGAGTTGCATAATTCACCTAAGTGATGTAAACACGCTCTTGCGTAACGTGTAACGTACAAGATTTTACCTGACCCGACAATATACAGGGGGTTACGTACAATATTTTTCATGTCCCCACAATATACAGGACGGGGTGTAAATAAGTTAATCTACAATATATAAACTGGTTTGTTTTTAAGTGAACTGTTTTTATTGATTACAATAAAATACAGGAAGTTATCATCATTTGCTTCACAAAGAAATTTAGTGATATCATCTTTATCAAAGGTTTTTGACTTTTTTGGTTTATAACCTTCCGAATTTCTTTTAAGAAATGCTATCAAGTTTGTACATTTACTTATATCAGTGTTTTTCTTGAGAGATAGCATAGTTCGGAGCATAGAATAGAACGACCAAAAGCTAGATGGTTTGTAATTTTTAGATAAGCTGTTGAAATAGGCAAGAATTACCTTTTCGTTAGTTACGCGTGTTGTTCCTCTATTGCCACACCACTCTTCATATTTATATAACTCTGCTTCGTATCTTTCTTTTGATTTTGTTGGTAATAATCCATTAATAACTGTAATTGCTTCATTTTCTATATCTGAAGGCAAACTATCCATTTCACTCATCTTCTAACAGTAACGTTCTTTTACAAACAAAAGCTAGGTTAGGAAAATACTTTAAAGCATAACAATAACATTCAAGCGCACAGCTGATTTCTAGCGTTGAACGTCGTTGGCTCCATACAGGTATATTTTATTAAGTTGAGCACTCAATGTTATTTGAATGGGTTTCATTACTTCACCGAGTGAGTTTTTGAAACTTTACTTCACCGAGTGAAGTAAAGAAGTTGTATACATCACGCTTGTGATAGGGAAGTTTAACATGGCGGGTTGGGTAAATAACATTTTGTACACTTATAGAACTCAAATAGTTATACAAGGCTATTTAATTATATTATGCTATTATTATTATTATTTTATTACTAGGGAGGAGAGACTAGTCAAATTTTAGCCATTAATCAGGGATTAATTAAGAAAATCATTAAAAATATATATGTTTAGTAAAGTTATGCAATTTATATACATATTGTTTTTAAATATTTTTTTAATAATTTATTATTTTATGTATTAAATTACACATTAAATTACACATATAAATAAAATTTTGCAAGAAATTAACAAATTCTAAATTTAGAGTCTCTAAAAAATTATAATAATACAATTTATAACAATAAAATATAATAAATAAATCGACCACGCAGCTGGACCGCTGACGTGAGTAGAGCAAATTTCCAAAATTAAGTTTATATGCCTATGTTTTAGGGTTTCAACCAACAATTTGGGAAATAGGTCTACTCACGAAGGCGTTGAACAGCTGTCTGTGTGTACGCAATATATTAGTAGAATTTGTTTCCTCCTAGTGGCCTCGCGAGTTTGCATCACTTGGCTTTGAACTGGGTACTTTTATGGTATTTTACGTTTTTGTCGATTTTGGGGGAACCAAGCGAGCTATAAGGTCGCGTAAAAAAACAAAATGCGCAGAATAACATCCTACATTTATATTGTTAAAAAAAACCCTAAAAAAATTTCATTCTCGTAGTAAAAATCTCAAAAAATAGTTACTTCCGGTCAAAAAACGTACTTCCGGTTGTTGGATTTTTTTGGCTAACGAACTCGTCCAAGCCACATAGACAACCAACACGTGTACCAAATTTGGACCAAATCGGACTTAAAATGCGGCCGCTAGAGTGCGAACACACATATATATATATATATATATATATATACATATATATATATATATATATATATATATATGAATTTTTTTGACACCCCAAAACGTGTTCTGGGGACCATGATCGGTGCTCATTTGCTACTCCCGACCTTGGGTTTCACCATAAGGGCCACTGCAATAGCTCATTTTTCCTATGGAAATTCGCTAATAAGCGTCTTTGTTAATAATTGTTAAACAAAAAACTCATAAGGTTTCAGTACCTAGTTAGGTTTATATTTCTAGCGGTGAAGCGGCATAGGATGGGCTGAATTTTTATGTTAGTGATCATTAAACAACAATTATCAATACTATTTAAAAATGAATATTTCAACCTCAAATTTAAGTAACCACGACCTAAAATCTGTCATGTATTTTCTAAATTTTCGGATAAGTTAATAAAACCTTTGTTGTGTTTGTTTGCAACAGATTTCACTTTTATAGTAGGCCTACCAATATTTTGGTATTAAAATCTCTTAGAAATATTTTAAATGATTTATTTTTCTAAGAGGAATGGACCCCAAGTTAATATTGTAAATGTCCGTACTCCTAGAATATTTGTGTATTGAGTTTTACCATTAAATATTCATAAAAATAATATGTTCGAACAGACAGTAAAAAATTAAACTATAATAGAAATGAAAAATTTTCAACTTGAATAACCGATAGAAATTATTAATATTTTTGTTTAATAAAATGTATGGGTACTGTTAAATAACAAAGCCTAAAATGAATTACTTTTAAGTAGGAAATATTGTTGTGACGGTATTTACGCACCACTTACATTTATTTATTGGTGTTAGAAATATTTAAAATTCCCATGGTACATATTTAATTTTTAAATAATCATGTTGTTTGATTAAATTACAAGTGAAAAACATGGACCGTAAGCGTTCCGTGCTCATGTTCTGCTAACTGATTGGTCGATGTTATCTCACTTGTACGGTTTCTGCACTGTTGTGTGCACGGAACGCTGAAGGCCCTGGGTTCAAATGTTGGTTTTGGTACACTTGTAATACAATTTAATTAACACTGGCTGGGCTAGGTAGTTTATAGCGGGAAATTATTAGTATCTAGTTATTATATGCAAAAACATGCATAAATAAGAAAATACTATATAATAATTCACAGGGATAACTTATTTATTTCCACTTATATAAAGATGTTTTACAATTTAGAAAAATTAATGATAGAAAATGTGTAAAAAAGATAACTATTAGCCTTTAAATTATCACAGATACTTACCCCCACTCAAACATATTTACATGATTACATCCCTTGGAAACGCCAATAAGACCTTCATTTAATATCTTTAGTAATATCTTACGAGTGCATTCTAATTACACTAAATGTAGAACTTATATGAACCCCATTACAGAATAATTAGTTTGACATACAATTACCTTTGTTTAAATATAACTAAACTAAGTATATTCTTTACCTACTTGCTCTGAAAGTCACATGTATTCGTAGTTTTATAATAATCGGAGTAAGAATTATCTGTTGTCTTCATTAAAACAGATCTTTGCAAGATTAATTTCCTAGCATATCGCTTCTTATAATTATATGCAATCTTCTCATTTACTTTTACTATTTGGTACAGCATTTTGTTCAAAACCTTGGTCAACTAGAAGGCTGTTTATTGGAGCATCACAATTAATTATTCTCTTAACGTAGGATCGCAGCTACTTACAGCGCTGCCTGTTGAAGACCTTGGCCAGCTAGCTACTTGTGTTGTGGGACACTTTCTTGGTTAGCGTTTCAAAATTCCGAAAACGTAGTTTTACTTTTCTCAACAAGGAAAGCTACCTGTCGTTGTTTCTTAGTTTTGCCTTACAGTGTTCTGGATTAGCAAAGATATGAAAAGAATTTACCTGTAATTACATACAAAATTAAAAACCTTTATGCACTTGGTAGCAGGCGTGGATACAGGGGGAGGGTCATGGGGGTCATGACCCCCCCAAACATTTTTTAAGGCTTGATTTATATGTTTAATTTAACCCTTCAAGCGGCAAAGGACACTATACTGTCGCCTCAGCCCGCCGAGCAAGTGGCAGGCAGCATTATTGTATCGTCTGATTGTGTCGAATATTTCACTCACTATAAATCATCCAATCTCAATAAAACAAAAACGATTGGAAAGAAAATGTTGTAAACATTAATTTTTGTATTTACAAATTTGTTCTAAAACGTTTATTTACATATTTTGTAATCATCGTTTGTAATTGTAGTTGTCTAAAAAAACTTGTCACTTTTCTAAGGCTCATAATCGTTAGACAGACTTGTTTTGAAAAGAATTTAAGGTCACCTTTGCATTCGTCAAGATTTGAACTTTGTAACATTATTTTCCAATCATTCTACACTCTTATAATTTTGTAGATATGAAGTTTTCTGTAAACACTTAAGATTTGACATTTTTTCAACCAACTAGCAAGCATATTTTATAATCGATATGTCTAGTACAAATCGATATACTTGTACATTGATGTTTATACGGATTTTAGTGTAAATTCTATATTATCGTTTGATATAAGGAAAACCTGATTTACTGTTCATGGGCTACAGCTATGTCTTGTCTGTAAAATATGTACCATTGCGCCGATTGTCTTAGCGCATTTAGCCCAGCCAATAGAGTAAAAAGAAGTGTAATTTTGTTCTTGAATTTAACAGCAAGCGACATCAACAGTGATTTTAAGGGTAGCACAACAAACACTATCAGGCAAGGAGCTTTTGCGCATTTTGTATAAACAAAAATTACAATAAATAGTTAATATTATAAAAAATTATGAATGAATAACGATACTTCCAAAAAATCTACAAATAGTTTTTTATAGTCCCTGATTGGACCATTTTTCAATAAGAAAAGTCGGAAAAACGCTTAAAACCTAAAATTTTTTAAATTCATATCTTTGTTAATTTACAGTATTAATGGCAGATTTTTCAGAAAACGATTGTTTATTATTATGTGTTCTTCAAACAGGAAGAAGATGAAATTTGTCGCATTAATAGTTTTTGCACAATTGCAGCATAAACAAAATACATTATTTTGTATATTGCGCCCAATTAACCTGAGTGGCCCGATTTAAATTTACCAAACTTATTCTGAAAGTAGAAATTAAAATCTACAATTCGTGTATCTGCGATTTTTTAATAAGGTCGATAAAGTATAATAAAAATGTTTCAGAACATAGCGCGAAAATTTGCCAATAGGCGGTAACGCCGAAAACAACAGCGTGATGCGGGCATTCTCGTTCTCTTCTCCTCTGCATTAAGCAAGATAATAGCCTAAATTGTTTATACTGCAATTGTGCAAAAACTATTAATGCGACAAATTTCATCTTCCTCCTATCTGAAGTACACATACTAAACAATAATTTTCCAAAAGATCGGCCCTAAATATTGTAAACTAACAAAGATATGAACTTTTGAAAAATAGTAATTTTTAAGCGTTTTCCGACTTTTTTCAGTGAAAAATGGTTCGATCAAGGTTTTCAAAAACAATTTTGTTGGTTTTTTTAATTCTCTACAAATGTTTCGTTGGAAGTATCGTGATCCTTGCATAAAATCAACGAACAACCCAAAAAGTCCAAATTGTTATTTTTGTTTATAAAAAATGGGCAAAAATTTCCTTCCCTGATAATTTGTGTATGTTATACACATATGTGCTACCCTTAAAGCCACTGTGAATGTCGATTTCAGAAATTCAATAACAATAAAAAATAGTTGGGCTACTTGTTTTACGGAGCGCGCAGCTGTATGGAGTTGTATGACTTCAATAAGTGAGGCTTGTGTTACGATGTTTACAATTTAGTGAAACAAAGTGGATTTAATGATCGTGTTGTGGAGTTATGATTTTAGTACCGTTCCTGTTCACTCTTCAATAATTACGGTTTATTTTATTCTGTAATCTACAAGAAACTCTTGCTCTTTCAAGAAAATATTTATGGCCTAGAAATATATTTAAAAAACAACTATTCCATAGAGTTTATACATATTTTTTAATTCCCCAGACCAGTTGTTCTTAAATTCTTGGTAACGTTGTTTTCTATTTCTTATGACCCCTCCCAAAATGGAATCCTGTATCCGCCCCTGCTTGGTAGTGTATCTTATTTATCAGAAAATGTTTAATTTTTTTATAAGTGGTGATTTACTTTTGACATTAATTTATCTGTATTAGTGGTTCAAATTATTATAAATGTTGCATGCTATTATAAATATGTAATTACATATGTTATTCTGGATTAAGATAGACAAATTTTAAATAAATTTTGATAAGTTTTAAAAATTGAAACTTTTGTCACAGGTTAGAGTATTTTTTGATTTAAGATTGCTGTTGAGTACCAGTTATTCAGTACTTTGCTCTTTGATTATTTAATTCAATAGGTTTAGTTAGTTATAATAAATAATAATTTTAAAACATTGGTGGTAATTGTATAATTAAAAGCAACCGTTATAAAATGGTCTTGATTTTACATAAACACAAAATTTAGAAATTTATTTGGTCATTTATTTTGATTAAAAAATAAAAGTTTAAAATAAGTTCTTGGTGTTATACACACCAAGAAAAATGCATATATTTTAAAAGTTTTCAATTCTAGTAGACCTTATATCAATTTATATTTCAATCCTAATGTCTTTATTTTGATGTGACTAATGCCCTTATTAAATCCAATTTAACTGACTACTGACAAATTATAATCCACTTCTGTTTATATTATTTTTACTTAAGGTCATATGTACAGTAAGACAGTAAGTGTTTTATCACACGTTCATTATATAATTCATATTATTTCTAGATGGCTAGTAAAGCAAATGTTTCAATAGGTGCGTTAATAATTGAGGCCTGACATTATCTTACTTCTCAGACAGATTATTGATTGCTCTACAGTACTTAAATAAAAAGCCTCTCCAATTTGTTGCTCAAGTAATGACGTTGACTGGTGAAGTTAAATGGTCTATTATGCCTGTCTATTACACTTGCAATTGATTGGAAGAGCAAGTTGAACTATTACAGTGTTCTGTTAGACTGTTTAACTATTAGTTTCGATCATATACTATACTAGCTGACACGTACGGCGTTGCCCGTGGTGGTTGGTATTTTCAGTTTTTTTAACGTAATTGTATTCTTTATAAGTGTTCAGTCAGTGAGTGGTATTGGGCTTTTATATATATATATAGATCTTAAATAATAAAAGCACTATTTTCATAATAATAAAAGATCTGAAATTATGATTTTAGTAACTTTGATCAACCCAAACCCCTCCTAAAATTTCGAATTTTTTCAAACCCTTTCTTATTGAGCACCTATGCTCAATAAGAAAGCACCTATTTAATAACTTTAATCCCCCCAAAAACCCCCTAAAATTTCGAATTTTTTTAAACCCTATTCTAGCGAATGCCTATGGCCCTAGAGGAAGCTACATACCAAATTTCATTTCAATCCGTTCGGTAGTTTTTGAGAAATCGTGATGAGTGAGTCAGTGAGTCAGTGGTATTTCGCTTTTATATATATAGAATATTCGGTTATTGTATAAACCTCAGGCTATATTCATTTTCTATTACTTTGAATACAAACACTATCATGATTCGTATTGATTCGAATATTGAGGGACATTCGAATTACTAACATTACACGTATTAGCAATTGCAAACAGCCTTTAACGCATAAAAAGTACACCCCCTTTTCATATAAAATATTAAAAGGTATGGAATATTTATAAAATATTACAAAAAACTTGTGATTAAAATTCTGTGATGACAATTTAGTTAATAATTAAAACTAATAGCAGGCCTACACATTTCAAATTGGACATAGTTTTTACTTTTAATCATAAAGAACATTATAGATGGGTCAATCGATAATTATTACAATTAATTTTACTTCAAAGTGTTTTATTTTAACGAGTGTATTCAATTTAATGTACATTTTACTTAATATTGTATTTGAAGGTTTTTATTTAAAAAAAACTAGGGGAGAACAATGCGTGGTCCGCACGCAAAACCCCGTTGGCCCCTTCTATACACATATATTATGTTTTCTTTATAATAAAGGTTAAGATTAATAATAATCTCAAAGCTAAGATTGTAAATAATGTTAAATGTCTAAATGCAATTATATTTCGTATATTTTATATCATCAGTTGTAATAAAGATTTACCAAATAAATAAGCAATTCTCAGGTCTACACTTAATCAAATCTCTACCTAAAATTAAAAAATAGAAATAATTGTTTCGAATCAGCTGTTAATAGAAATATTTGAGCAAACAGCTTATTGCTGTAAAAACACTAAACATAATTAATAATTATTTATTATGGGACTTCCTTTTCAATACGATATTTAGTATAGTTTATGTTGTTTTTACACCCAACAGATAGCGCTCTTTACAAAAACCTAACCTAAAAATTAAAGCCTACCACTTTCATAAATCTTGTTCTCAATTTCTCGGTCAGGAGATTAGTACTTTTATGTCTTTATTGACATCCGTCTTTCCAAGCGGTCTGTTTTTAATGAGTTATACATAGTGCATAAAGTTGGCTTTTTGGTCAATCATGTTCTGTGGGTATATAATAATAATAATAATAATAATAATAAATTATATATATAATTCATTATTAATTTTTCAATTTTGTAATCTCAATTATGTACAATTATATACTAGACTCTTACGTGCTTCGCTTGCAAACACTAGTACGATCATTGATTTTAGTTGTTTCACCTTTTGGCTATAGGTGAAACTAACAGCTGGATTTTCATTGGCAGCCATTTTTATATTTTTTATTTTATAGTGGTTATTTTTGCTAGTATGTAATATTGAAAATATCAAAACTGTAACGTCCTTTTTTTAAAAAAAATATTTATTATTATTTGAAAAATATATTGATAGCTCATCTGTGGATAAAGAGCTTTTAACAAAAAAGGAATAATTAATTAAAGCAGCAGACGGATTGTCTAGTTAAACTAAAAGATTGTTAATTTTGTCCTACACTAAATGTATGGGAGGGAAACTTACTTGTTTATCAGGAAGGATGTGCAGAATTCGTTTTGGAATATTAAATGTTGTTGAATACTTATAATAAATATAGTTTAAAACAGTTTATATCGACACAGAACAAAATTAATTTAGGCTCAGTAGAAAAGGTGTAGCGACGGTACAAAGTTTTAGCAAAAGTTCTTCTAAATAAATAGATTTATGTTGTAATTTTTTGTTTGTTATTGTATAATTTGTTTAATATTTTTGTAAAGAATAAAAGAAAATAAAGTGGAAAAATTATAAAATAAATAAGCCAGTCTTATCTCATTGTGTAACTATCCAAGTCACAAATAGATATAACTAATTTTACCTTTTATCCGTCGTGTGACTTCGTTCAGCGTATTTATGACGCGTTTGGAAATATTAGTTTCATCACCAGATATTGAAACATTAAAATGTTCACATTACCATGGCTAGTCGTTCGACCGCGAAACAAAAGTAGACGTCTACTCGAATTACATGTCACAGTTGTGTGTTTTGTGTTGTGAGTTGAATGTTTGTGTGTTATAATGTAATGTGAACATTTTAATGTTTTAACATCTGATGATGAAACATATGTTTCGATAAACGTCATAAACGTACGCTGAACGAAGTCACACGACGGATAAAAGGTAAAATTAGTTACCGCCAATTAAGTTAATGGTGAATTCGTATTGAACTCGGCAGTGACTGTGATGATGATATGCAGTGGACCCGCTTCCCCAGAAAAATTATCCAACACAGATTCTTCCAAAGGGAGAAGTTTACCCTATTGATATTGTTATGGATAATATTAAACTTTATAATATGTAGTAATAAATTATTATTATTACTTTTTTGGTACCTTTATGTGACTTCTTTTATGGCTTATTACAAAGACTCGTTTCGGAGTTGAAACTCCATCTTCAGTAGATTACTCCGTATAAACTGATCTACTATATATATATATACATTACAACGGACAAAACTCGTTGTAGGTCTTGAGTTTAAATTTGCAA
>JAGFPH010019293.1:5149-15404 GCA_018207615.1 Philaenus spumarius
TATCACAAATTAGAAAAAGAGGGAGCACAATCTCCTTTTTAGAATTATTACCAAGTTAACTATTTTTACACAACTTACAAAATGAGGAAGCAAAATGCCTACTTCAGAGATATTACCAATAAACTATTTTAAAACAACTTAAGAAATGAGGAAGCACAATGTCCATTTCAGAGTTATTAACAAGTAAACTATTTAATTGCAATTATTAAAGAAGGAAGCACAATGTCCATTTTAGGTACAATGTTGCATAGTTATTTCTAAAAAACTATGCTAACACAACTTAGAAAAAGAGGAAGCACAATCTCCATTTCAGAATTTTTACCAAGTAAACTATTTTTACACAAATTACAAAATGAGGAAGCAAAATGCCCATTTCAGAGTTATTACCAATAAACTATTTTAGAACAACTTAATTAAGAAATGAGGAAGCACAATGTACATTTCAGATGTATTTCCAAGTAAACTATATACTCTGCCATATACACATTTGTGCTATATATAGGCCTAGTAGAGCGTGACGGAAAAATGCATGACGGTAAAATCCGATTCATCGCCCCCACACTTTTTGGACACGTTGCGCCTACAGAAGTTTTCACTTCACAAATATTAATAACTTAAAAGGTATAAGACACCTACCTACATTCAGATATTTAGTACGTTTATACAGGAACACTGCTCCCATCTTTTTACCCCCATCGGACATAATTTTGATGAAAGAATAAAACATAATACAGAGGTAAATATGAAAACAAATTTACAGATACGTTCTTAGTAAACTGAAACCGTCATTTTGATTTTGCATTACATTTATCAACAAAAATTGTGGCTTGTGCAACATGTTAATATAGTATAAAAATAAAACAGTACTTGTAAAAATATAAGATAGATAATTTACATTCCTGCCTAGTGAGTAGTAGCAGGGCGGAATTAAAACAAACGGTAGTTATCTTGTTTTCAAGCATTTAGGATAAAACTGCATTTAAATAAAAACAAATGTAGACGTATCGCGTTTGCCAAAACATAGAACAAAAATTGCATGGTCTTGACAGCGTGTTAAAGTAAGGAAAGCATAGATATTTTTAAAAAGTATCATTGCAAGATCACAAATCTCAACAACTACAAAGGATAATCAATTCCAAAGTATTAGTTACATTTTGAAAAGTAGCTAATTGTTTTGTTTTTAGTACAAGAGTATAAGGTTACGTAACAAATGCTTACACAAAATTTGAGGTCAATATTTTTACTATTTATAAATATAGGGTGTATCAAAAAGAACTTTACAACTTTGAAAGTTCTTACAACTTTATTCATACGACTTACAGACTTAATTTTGGTGTCATGTTGAAGGAAAGTACATCAAGTTTTGACTCATGTGGTATGCTAGTATAGAATCGCGGCACCACAAGCGCTAGCAGCAGTTGCAGCAAATTTGGGTGTCTTTACTGGTTCCGAGCGTCCTCGCTTTGTGTTTGGGATTAAAGAGTCGAAGTCTGCGACAACTGTGCAATATATTTTCGTACAGAATATGGTAAATATCCTCCCAGTAGGCTATCACCGGTATAATTTACTTAGAAATGCTGGAAAACTTTTTAATCCCACTGATTGACAAGGATGATCAAAAACACTATTTACAATTTATGCAAGATGGCACACTGCTGCACTACCTTTCGGAAGCCCGGGATTTCCTAAATGTAGCTTGTAAATGGATGGGCCTAGGTGCGATAATTACATGGCCCTTAATGGCTCTACCCCAGCTTAGAAGTAGGATCTACCTCGTAATTGAACAAGTCACACCTGACATGCTGCAGCGGGTTTGGCAAGAAATCAACCTCAGATGGGATATGTACCGTATCACCAATGGAAGCCACATTGAACCTCTTTAGGTATAAGGTGAAAAACTTGATGTATTTTGCTACAAACTGACACCAAAACCATGTCTCTAAGTTAAATGATTAACTCAATATGAGTTTCCAAAGTTTTAAAGTCCTTTTTGATACACCCTATATATTCGTTGTTTATAAAAAAAAAAATGGCGGTTAATTAAAAAACCAAACATTTCCGAATCTATTTTTATTGAAACTTGTTTTCTTATTTTCATCTATATAATAGCCTAGCGCAATTTGTGACAGTATTTTCTAGACATTGTATAAACAAAATTTAAAATACAAATAATTTTAATTGAATCTTAATTACTAAAAAATATACTCTATAACTTATTTGTCTACTGTAAGAAATTTTGTTGCAATGAAATTTATATTTAGTGATAATCTTAAACTTTTATCATAACTACTTAAGTATTGTAATATTAACATATGGTATAACACTGTACTAATTATTTGATAGTAGTGTAGGCCTACAATATAAAATATAATTTCTACTGTGTCTCTTTTCTTAGTTAATTGTTATAATCGATATATATTGCATTTTCAAATTTACTTAAGTGAATTGAACGCGAATTCCAAATACAAGTGTAATACTGAATTGTACGACTGTTGATTAAATGCAAGTCTAATTGTTTGTCACATATTACAAACAAGCTGGTAATTTAATTTTCCCCTTGGCAGAGTCTCTACAATAGCTTGTGTTGGCAATAAAGGTGTTTGGTGTGCATTGTCATTCTCCTATGTACTATCTGCTATTACAATGGTGTATTAAAATAAATGATTTACGTACTTATTCACTTATTTTTACTCATATCATAATATTCACACGGAAAAATATATAGGCAGTGTTTTTAAAAGTATATCTTTTAGAAGTAATACAAATAAACTTGTTAGTAAATTGGTTATTGGATTTGAAGTACAATTATAAATACATATCCCCCAAATAAACAAAATTTAGTTGTATGTTTATGTCTAACATCTTGGTTATGTAGGCCTGGTCCGCTATGTTAATATTTTCTATTTAAGCAATAAAGAGTGTAAACGAAATGATTTTAGGAGGCTAAGTCTGATAGACATACTTTTAAAAACCCTTAGTTAGGTTACAAATATAGAAAGATTTTGAATACAAATTAGCTTTAAGAATGAAATGAATGTAAATAAAAACTCCTGGGACAAAATTTCACAGTTATTTTTATGATTTTATTGTTTTTTGACCTAAAAGTATAACAAAACCAATTCCAGACCTCTAACTCTCTTAGTTTTTGAGATAACTGGTGTTAAACCAAACACTTTTGGGAATTTTAATTGTCTTAAGTGCAACAACTTGAATAAGATTCTTTTAAAAGGATTCATTTTATGAGTTAACCTTGTAGAACTTTTAACTCTTGATAAAATTGATAGAAAATAAGTCAACAGTTTAAAAATAAACGATTTTTATTAAAATCAGAACATAATGCAAATAAAATTGTAAGTACAGTGTTAGTAAAAAACAAATTATACATAACTTTCAATTTGTAATTTAATTGTAGTACTACTAACTAAATTGATACATATTTAAGTATTAGAGTTATAAAAAAACCCGAATACACTATGCCACAGTAGCTGTTACATAATGACAAATTTCAACATTAAATTCAATGAATTTTTTGCTAACTGGTTTTTTAGTAGCTTGTGTTGCTTGTCTTAATACATGTTTTACTTCTTTTATAAGGGCGTTGATATTTAAAATAAACCTCACTTTTCGTCCAACCCCATAAGCAATAGTCCAAAGGCGTGGAGTCTGGAGACCGTGGGACACTCTGTATATGAATAAATTTTCAATTGATAAAGTTGGTTGATATTATTTATGCTCTGTAAACTTCGTGGATTAATTTCTGTATAAAAAAATAATGGTAAATGTACTAACAAATTAAAAAATTTATTTACGACTTTTCATAGTAATTTAAAATCGTTATTTAGGAAATAAGACTAGTCACATTTAACAATAAACTCACACGCTGGACTATAATACAGGAAATTAATATTGAACACTATTCAATTTAAACATTACAGACTCTAACAACAGATACAGTAGACTGAATTATAAATATGAGGAAACATAATTAATTACACACCAGCGACTGTTTCCATTTCACTTGACGTGAGACATATTTTTTACCAAAATAATAAACATATCTAATCATTTGTTTAATGCTGCTTGAAATTATGCCCTACTGAAACTTTCTATCTTCTGATGCTACATGTTTTATAGTTTTAAGTAGCTCATATTTATGAAGTTATTTACACAGTGTGTCCACGTGTTCAGCTTCAACCTACCGAAACTTTACGGGGTTATTTTGTCAGCTGAAAACAAGGAAATAATACAACACAACATGTAGTTTAACTCTATCTGTTTTCGGTTTTTGTCAGTCTGTATATGATTTTTACAAATATTACGATATCTCAGAAACGGTTTAAGATTTAATCATGAAACAGGGTAGGAATATTGATCTCGCCGTGGTGCATTTTATTTTAAACTATTTCCCCTGAAACAATCAGTTTAAAAATGGCGGCAGTTTAAAATATGCAATGTTAAATATCTATAAAACTAAAAATTATACAAACAAATTTTAAGTCACAAAATTTGTTGAATGTTTTTAGAAAAATCTAATGGCATATTGTTTTTAATAATTGAGTCTTAAACAGCGGAGAAAGCTAAAATGTATTAATCGAATGAAGAATTATCGGTTGGTCAATAAATAGTAATAAATAGCTGAAAATAGATAGCCTATAATAATCAGATGTTTTAATAATAAATACAACTGGACACCCAATTTTTGTACATGTACTGACATTATTACTGATAATATATAGAAACGGCATCACATCTCCAACAAGTAGCTTTGTTATAAGAACATTTGTAATATATTTCGATATCCGACTACAGATTTCGAGTGGATAACCTTCAACGTACCTATAAATACACAATATAAGCAATCGTTCTTGTTTCTGAGAAATTATTACCAACCTTTTTCAAATAAAATTCTTAGAACATTAATTTCTTCAGCTAATCTAGACAAGAAAACACGATGTATTACTGAAGTAATGTATACATTGCTTCTGGGATAGTATGATATCCTTCGATAGTATTTGAGAATGATTGTCTTTTAACAATAATTAATTTAAGATTTTTAATATAATTGTTGCGTTTATAAATGTATGCCTATTAAAAGGTAGTAATTGTTTGGATTGTTTAAGTTATATATTTACAATTAATTATTAACCCTATAAGCTTCAGGCGACGAGAATTCTCGTTGACTGCGTTCGGCTACATACCGGCATTCAAGTGTTAGGCGACGAGAATTCTGGTCGATTGCGTTCCGCTACATACCGGCATACGAGTGGCAGGCGACGAGAATTCTGGTCGATAGGTTTAAATCAAAATGTATGCCTCAAAAATAATAGTAAGTATGTGACATTATATAACACCGTACTCAGGCCATTCTGAAAATTAATTTGGTATATTGTTTATCACTATGACTTACCTTGCAAAAAATACACAAAAGTTCAAAACATGACAAAAGTGTTAGTCTGTCTCGTGACAGTAATAAACAAACGCAGTTTTAAAAACTTTGTTTTTACAAATCATAAACTTGTTATTCTTTATTATTGATATTTATAAATTTATTTAAAATCCGTACATTTATTTCCATTTTAATAAGCATTGGATATTATTAAAAGTAAAGTGGAAACGTTGAATGTCATATTTTAGCTGATTAAGTTACTTTATGGTCACAAAAGTAAAATCACAAATTATACGAGTTTACTGTAATTTGAAGCTGGTATGGATACCGAATAAATAAAATAAATACGACAATTCACTTATAGTAACACAAAAAAGTGGTAGTGCCATTTAGTTGGATGTAATTTAGATGTTTCCTTAATTCACGTTTCGACTTTAACCACTTATGTGTCAATAATTATAACGGGTTTTTTTAATGAAAAAAACTAAATTTGATTTGTGAATCGTAGAAAACTAAATAATACTTAAAGATTCAAAATCATCTTCCTTCCTGTACCCAAGTTCATTGCACCTTACATTATTGTTGGAAACTTTGTAGACAAAAGCAGGCGTCTTTGTAACCGTATGTTTTATCAAGAATCTTGTGTGGAGTGAAGGAAGCTCTTGCGGTTTCAAAGTCAACGTACGTTCACTTTTCTCTTTCCTCTTTGAGGTACCCAATTAAACAACTCAAAACTACACGTTGTTATTAAATCATTAAACATGAAATTTCAGTTGGTTTTGTGTAGAATGCATTTCTTAATATAATTATTTTACAGTCCTTCAAGCTCAAAATTGTATTATATGTTTTTAAATTATACGAGATAATAAAATTTGCACAATAAATCTGTATAATTTAGCAATATTCTTGTTTTTTATTTTGCTTTCGACCCCGAGTGTTGGCTTGGGAAGTTTTGTAAGTTCACATTTATTCCCATACAGGTGTTTACTCGTAATTTTTCCAGTACCGGAACGCTGCCGGAACTGAACAAAAATACTCCGCCGGAAAATTTTTAAATTTTTTTTCTCAAACTCTTATGTTACGTATCTTTGCCGAGTTTAAGGGTGCAGATAATATACTTACTTTTATAAGAAAAGTACACTTGAATATGTAACTATTTTTGTACTTGTAAATAGCACATAGCAAATTTTAGAGAACCATACTATTTCCAGCAAAAACTTTGCAAAATGTCTCTTATTTAGTCAATAGCCTTTATCAGAAATTCAAATCCTTGGTAAAAGACTGCAAACCTAAAGAAATTTGATGTATTATAGCAAGAAATTAATTTTCTTTTCTTGTAGCAAGAAACGACTTTTCTTATACAAGAACAATTAAATGCAAGCAAGCTTATCACGAGAATACAACACACAAATACATACGCTAAATTGTCATGCGGCCTGTGTTCAGGTACCTACGTTTAAATATTCTCTTCTTTCGGGGTGCCTTTCGCCCTTGTATTTGTGACGGTGTTTGTCAGTGTACACCATTGTTTGTTTGTATTCCATGTTGTGATCTCATTTGCGATATTTTTTTTTTAATTGATTAATCGTGAGTTATTCTATGAGAATTAATCACTAAATGTGATCCAAATTATATCATCTTTGGTCTTATTTTTATTACAATAATCTCATCAATATTATATCATCAATGTTATAAACTTGTTCATGCCGAAAAAGTTAATAATACAATAGTTTAAGCATCGCTGGTTTTTAAACTTTTCGGCCGCCTCGACTCTGAATCATCGGCCTCTTAGGCGGATTTCTTATCAAAGCCAGGCCGGGCGAAAATCGCTAGATCACTGATTACGCAGTATTTCAATATGAGCTTTTATTAGGACGCCGGGCTCCAATTTTGAGCAGCCCTGCCTTCAGCTACTTCAAGCGGTTTCTGCCGGCGTTATTTCAGTCTATCTCGGTGTCCATGCCAGTGTCACTATGTTGCAACTGCGACTGCTAGGAAGGCTAGAAAACCTATTGAGTGAGACTTGGCTTCAGTGCGAACGCATCGCAGATTTTGCTCTGCTTGGCTTGGTATTGCTTCGCCCGGAACGGCTCGACTCAGTTTTGGTGTGAAAAGGGCTCATTTGTAGCCGTTCGCAGCGTTCAACGAACATAAAAGGTGTGCCGCAAAGCTTGCAAAAAAAGTGTCTGGTGCTCTCATTTCGATTCCGAGCTGAGGGACGATATGGGATACTTTACTGTAGTTGGCTCGCATAGTCGCAACGCATTGTAGTGTGGGGATTTCTTAAGGTTTTTCGATTGGCGGACGTACAATTCTGAACTGAGTGTTGAATGAGTGTGATTGAGGGAGTGGATGGTCCAGTGCAACGTTAAGACAAAACGTATAAAAATTTAATAAAAAGTAGTACCGGAACGGCGTGCCAGTGCGTTCCGGTACCAGTAAACCCCTGTTCCCATAAGCAAAGTATGGGGCTCGCTTCTTACGCTAGATGTTGTAGTTATCAGGCAATTAGTGGTAGTAATTAGCAGATTAAAATTAATATAAACAATACCTGCTTGATATTGTAGCTGTCAAGGGAGTCATTTTTTTAATGAATCCTTATTTTGGTAACTTTTGCAGCCAGATTTATATAAACAATATTTACACTTTAGAGTTTATGATGGTCTTAGGATCTAGAAATCATGAAATGAACAAATTATGTTCCGTTAGCAGCACGGATTGGTTACTCTGCAATAAGTCTTTTATTTGGCATCTACCTGAAGTGGATATTTTAAAATTAGGAACAACGATTGTTATTGATTGTGACAGATTTACTCAGTATTGCACATTTACAAAATGTATATTATTTATCTCTACCAAACAAACCAGGTAAATTGAAAGCATTGTAATGGAGTTTAAAATATTTATTTGTTATTTTAGTTGTGTACAAACATTTACATGTAAAACCAAAACCAACAAATAACATGATATATTTACATATTATTTCTAATCATGTTCAGTGATGATCATAAAATACAAAATAATTTCGATTTAAATAAATATGTCTATTTGTTTGATTTTATATATATTTTAAATATTAGTATTTGTAAATTACCGATATAGGTGTAACACTAAACAACAATCATGAAGTGTTTAAAAATAAATATCGGGTGTTTAATGCTTTTATTATTTATTCCATTTAACTAACAATTAATTATAAATAATGCTTCAAACGAAAGAGAATCTAAAACAGTTTTGTGGGTACACCTGTACGCATGCGCATGCAATATTTCCTCTGTCTTCCGTTAGAAAACTCTAGTAGCAAAGATAGCGACTAGTGAACGGAAAGCTTTTTGTGTTTTACATTTTGTAACGATTAATCTGTAGTTACAATGCAACGTGTTGGAACGGCCAATCGACCGATCCAATTGGGGTTAATTAATTACATTAATTAAAATTAATTCAGAGTCAATATAACAAAAGATTAAAGCCAAAGGGTGTCAAAAAAGCCCAAAATTAAGATAAAAAAGTAGTTTCTAATGTGAAAATAGTATTTATTAATAATTTTGAAGAATTAACTAAAATTGTGTTAGTTAAATAAGTGCAGACTATGACGTATGCATTAGCGACAAGACCAAGCCAAAACCTTGCAGGATCTGACAGGCATTGACTTGTCCAGTCTTGTCTAAATTTGGTAGAAATAAATTAACATTGGAAGATAGGGGTTTGTAATTTTATTAAAAGAAGTTGTTATTATTAGGTTTATGTTGAAAGGAGAGTTAAATAAGCAAGGAGTAATAAAAATAAATTTGTTATGATAATTTGTTAAAAAGTTATAGACAAAAACGTAAGCGTAAACAAATCGATTTTGCAGAATTTAAATAAAATCCAAAAACAAAGTAGAGTAATTTGTAGAGTTAAAAATGGTTAAGAAAATAAGGTAATAAAAAATATAAAGTTATAAAGTTTAATAGCTTAAAAATAAAGTGTAAAGTCATTCTTGGGCATAAAAAGGCTAATAACTCATAAAGTTCAAATGTAATTAAATCATAAAAAATAGCATTTAATAGAGTCAATAATAGGGCATAATCAAGCCGAAGTTCAATATATATAAATAAATAGTTTTGTAAAAATAAAATAAATTAATAAAAAATTTTTATTAATTCAAAATAAATACAAGGGAGATTAATAAAAGGGAAATATTGACAAAATAGGGTATATATATGTGTAATAAATTGTAATGCCATGTGAGATATGAAAAGAGCTTTAAAGGGGGGGAATGAGACGCCGAAAACCAAACGAAGGCAATTAGAGTAACAACAAGCTGAATAACTAGGTAACCAAACAAGCTATCAAAAAACCAACACCAGATTTACGCGTTTCAAGACCAACCGAAGAAGATACAAGCAAGAAAAAATGGAAAATTTCAAATTTACAGGAAATAAATTTCAAAATTTAAGCAAAACTAACGAAGTCTATAACTCAAGAAGGAAGAGGAGTAGAAACACCATTCGAATTCTAGAGAAACCAGAAAACGTCAACCAATCCATAGAAGTCAACAAAATCAAAATCCGACCACGCAAAACATCAGTTTAGCACGGAACGCCAACGAGTAGACATCTGACCAAGCTCCGAGGGTACTTAGAGAAAGTCAAAGGGCGATCAGTCGGTGTGCGTTACGTTTCTAGCTCCGGCCTAAAGCTAAGTCGGGTCGTGATAATTTCGGGAGAAGAATATCCATATAAACGGCCTATCTTGCCAAAAGATACTAAAATCAACTGGGAGAGGACAACTTTAATTAAGTCTGGGAGAAGACAAGTGTAAGCCGAAGAAACCATTTTGGGGACCAAGGAGAACAACTTTAAATCGCTGGAAATCAACAAAAGGAAT
>JAGFPH010019294.1:0-15403 GCA_018207615.1 Philaenus spumarius
CCCATCATTGTTTTTATATCTATCAATCACTAAGTATCGACTATCCAACTTCTCTGCCTTTATCTGTTTTATTGCTATGGTAATTAGATATATGGCAACGATATAACTTTTTATTTTACAGAAATAAATAGTTGGATGATAGTTTTGAAATACATTGCAATATATACACATTTGACGGGGAACATCAGTTTAATACAACGAAAACATAGAAACAAATGGTTGCTTATAATGCCAGTTGTTAATCATCTATTATCTAAAGTTCCAACTGAATTCAATGTTCTTACCATAACGTATTTTTTTTGCGGATTGCTGAGATTTTACATAATATTTTAACTGAAGTGGAAGACATTTTAGTATTCAGTAAAGCTCAAGCATTTACTTAGTAGAGCATGTATTAAGTAGTGGACAACATTATTTAGTGAAAGTTGAAGTAGAACCAAAGTGCAGCTCACAGCGTATAGCTTACAGAAAGAAGAGATTTAAGCTGGGTGATTAAATTATTTAGTATATATCACGTTAGTATGTGTTCCAAATAATAATGGTTTAGTATATCTTATTTACTATGGATATATCTTCCATCGCACGAAGCCAACTCGTAAACGTGGACTAAATGATTTCACGTAACCTATATCTTAGGTAGAACGTTTACGTACACAGTATGTACCAAAATAAACACTACTGAAATTTTAATAGTTTTGTGTGTTTTATTTTTAGCCAAATGTACAATGTTAATGGAAGCTGAAATCATACATAATATGTTAGATTAAATTTTAAGCAGCCTCGTAGTGTTGCTGTAGAAGTTCTAACGAATCTAGTTAATTCTTCACAAAGCTCCACAATGGTAGTCGACAGCTCGTTTCGAGAGATGCTTTCCTTCATCATTCCCCAGGCATACACGTCCAGGAGTGGGACGGATACAGACAGCTTGGAATCACGGGGTTGGCAAACTTTCTTTGTAGTAAAACTTTAGTAGCTACCACGGTGTGACCGGTGGCGCCATCTTGTTGGGATCAATGGGAATCAAAAGCTATATCAAAGCCCACTAAAGAATACCGTTGAGGGACGGGCTTGTGTACACCAAGACCTTGAAAGCTCCAATCGCCGTAGTGTGACGTTGTCACGTTCTTCCCACGCTTCTAACTGACTGCGGCTGACTCAACGCATTAATAATTCTTTAAACTGTGCGATCAAGCCTCGAGCGGTAAATACCAGGAGTGTTCGAGGCTAGTATATATGGCAACGCTGCGCGCCCATCCTATTGGCCGCCTCGCAACGGTATTCTTTAGTGGGCTTTGATATAGATAGATTGGTAACACGATAAAACTTCTTCAGATCTGTTTTAACAGAGATACTACCAAGTGTTTTTAATGTAGTATATGACGACCTGATCTTCAGAGAAGCCAGACGATGGAACATAGATTCCGAAACGCGTTGCCATAATATATAAAGGAAGTCACACGACGGAAATACGAAGGTAAATATAATAATTTTTACTCTTTTAACAGTTTGAAGGACAATGTAACTTGAGGAAATGGTACGTACAGTATTTAGTTTAATTCGCGATGCTTTAAATTATGGTAAGAACATTGAATGCAGTTCGACTTTTAGGTTATAGGTTGGGAGTAAAGATAGGTTAGGTTTTATTTGAACACCACTAAGATAACAATAGTAGCCATTTTTTCCAATGTATGACTGTGTGGCCATTTTGAAACTAATGGACCATGTCTGCTGTGTATTATTATTATCTATTAATTGAAATAACTACACATACGCCCATACATTACATTATGTTCCTGTAAAAAAGGGGATTTTGCTTTTCCACCTTTTCTAGGTAACTTTTTGTAATGACATACTCACGTCTTTGATATACGTGGCGTTTGGAACAGAACATTCTCATAATATTTAAATCGTTGTTGTGCTTTGAACAGATTTGAAGTTGAAATTCTCCGTTTTATAATACATTTAAGATAAGATTTACAGCCACTGTTTAATGGTGAAACAACATTTGTATCATTAACAGTTTTTACACAGTAAAATAAAGAGTCGAACGTTTCAAAGAACGCGGTAAAAATTCCGTTCAATTGGTTAGTACATTTTTTATCGCGGCAACATTTAGTATTTTTCAGACGAGGGTGCTCAATTGAAGGTTTTACGCACACAACTTTTGCTTTGCTATAGGATTTCTCCGTTTAAACATTTTGTGTTTCAGTTGACCATCAATCTGTGTTTTATATTGTTTTCAAACAACACTTGACAATGACTGATCCGTGCACAACAGCTAGTATATTTACAAATGTATTATAGTATTTCAGCTACTTAGTATAATTTAAATAGCGATATATTAAATTGTACAAAAGTAGGCCTATACAACGCGACATATGAGACGGTCCCTAGTTTAAATAACGGACTTGGTATGCGTTACTTCTTCGCAGCAATTTCTTTAATTTACCTTGCCCACCTACCGCAAAGTTTTCACACTTTGAGGCGAGTGTGTTTGCGGTAAGAAAAGGAAATTATTTTGCGTCTACTGCAATAATTTTCTAAATAATTGTTGTAAACTTGTTATACGCCCATTCTTAGCCTAACTAACTGTTTAAAATACTGTGTGAATCTAAACAAAACAACATGTCTTGGCACAAAATCAGTTGAAAATTTCGGAATCTTCTTTTAGATTTGAGGTAATTATTATATGTATAATATAATCAAATATGTGCGTCTAATAAGCTGGCGTTTGAGTCATTAGACGTAGCATTTCTTCGGCAATGTTTAGGAGAAATCCACATTAAAAAAGTCCATTCTTTCAAAATTTGTGACGTCATTAGCGACTAAAGGCGACTATTTCACCCTCTTTTGGGGACGTTTCTGCTTATAACTTTAGACTGGTAACACCTATATTCAATTTGAGATATTCATTGGATTCAGCTCTCCGAGTTCTTTCAAATTGCATTCAAATTCTATAGGTGGCATTTTTTAGGAATTATATCACAAAAGTGTGCGTTTTTCTTAAACTTTCATTTTACAGATTTTTTAAACAGCTTTTAACTTCTTGTAGCTTTTAATCGGTAGATTTTAGGGTAAATTTGAGACCTCTTAGCGATTGGAATTTTAATTCTTTGCAACTTTCAATATTTGAGTTTTGAATTATTTCTCCAACACGATCTAAGGGGCCAAAAATGTAAAAAAAGTGTTGATAGTTTTGTTGGTAGTTTTGCTTTAAAGTATTTTCGGCCGTTTTGCATGTGGACCAATAGCCTACAGCTAGAATTGAATAAATTGCTTGCTGGGTGTTTTCCTCTCCACTTGGCCTAACACTTTTACAAAAATAAATGTAAAAACTTCAATGTTCACATGCCCTTATCACTTCAAGCCCTTTACGTACACATAATAAAAGATGACATAGTAAATAAGATCTGTTTTAGTTAACAATAACAATGACACGATACTGTGCAAATAGTTGTTATATGAGACAAATGTAAATAATGGGCTTACACTGGAAGAAACTCCAGCATGAAGACCTGAAGAAGTAAAGAGTTCCATACTTCATCCCAAGTGTTGGAGGTTTATCGAGTGTAATATTGAAGTGATAGATAAGAGCATGAAATAAGAGCCTTCAGCTGTGGATAAAAATTATTTCAGTCCAACTCATACGCTATACGCGTAATAAAAAGACACCTAAGATATTTCCTACTTCACGAAACATCATCCCGACTGTTTTTTCCCTCTCCACAGTATTTTTAATTGTAAATGTGTTAATTTAAACTGGGAGTTCTTTCAAGTTTTCGTTTACGATAAAATTTATATTTTGTCAATTATTTTAATAGAAGTATTAGGGATTAAAAAATTCAGACGCAAAAGTATACAAAATTAAGTTGAGTGCTACTCAGTAAAAAATTGTTAAATACAACATTAGCCTAACATATTAAAAGACATATGGAAATTGTATTTTCAGAAATTAAAACATGTTACGTCTAAATCGCTCCATCGATATATTTTTCAATGTACAGTATTAAACAACCATTTAAATATTTTAAAGTTATATTTTGTTTATTTGATTAATAATTTATTATTGTTTTGAAAGTAAAAGGTAATATACAGGATGTTCCTGTAATGCTCAGAGATAATTTAGTTGGTTGTTTCATGAGTAAAAATAAATAAAAGGCCCCTACAAACATGGGAAAGTCTGTTCGGAAAATTGTTTGGACTGTTTCAAAATTCCATTTAAAATTTTTAAATGAGAATAAGTTATGCACCATGTTTTTACTAAATAATTTATATCTCAAGAAAGGCATAACCGATTGAGTTCAACGATTTTGAATTATACTCATCCCTAATGTTTAGAGCTAGTTCGAATAACTTGTTCCAATAATTCGTTAAAATGGCGGTCATTTAAAATTTTTAATGAGAATAAAAACCATAAGTTTATATAAAAAACAAGGGTACATTTTTGTAACCTGTTTAATTTCTTACCGAATGGTTTAAATGTCTAAATTGTAGAACAAAGGGTAACAGAGTGCAAAATCTCAACTCATCCGGTTAACCCGTTCTAAACGTTTAAATCATTTAGTAATTAAAAACCAAACATAGCAGAGAGTTGGTAAAAGAAGAGCTGGTCATATACTTATAGGAAAGATTTTCTTTATTTCAACCCATGTAACATCTTGTGTGCCAAACGAATTTAAGACATTTGGCAGCAGTTATTTAATTTGTAAGCAGCTCACGTGCCGGTAAAAAAACAAGTTCACTAAAATGAACACAAAAAACCTGGCACATTGAGTAACTCCTGAAGAAAGTCATACATATATTTTTGCCTATATATATATATATATATATGAATAAGTAATGTTAATGAATATTCATCATGAAATACAAATATTGATACTGCTTTTTGGCTCATTAACACAAATGAAAACAAGAGACTTCGGCTAAAAAATGGGACATTTTTGTCACGCACGTCACGTTGCTGACACGGACACATATATCGTGTCCACAGACAGACAGACACACATGACACATGGACACAAAATTATGTTATTGCTTTATCGTGTTAAGAGACCTCGAAAACTTCGAGAAAAGTCATAAAAATTGGGCGTAAAATGCTCATTTTAATGCGAGCCGCCTAAATTCTATGCCTTTCTCATTACTTCATTACATTACTTTGTAAACTAATAAATCTGGTCTCTCAGGTGCGATATATGAACTTTCAAAATCATATATGAACTTTATTCCTTCCTGTGATTTTCCAACAGATTTATTACATCTTAACGTTACTAGTTTAAATATTTCCAATAAATAATTATGGCCGCATAAAAACTTAAATAGTAATGGAATCAAACCCGTTTATAATTCTTTCTCCGTCATTTTTAATAGTTGTAAATATGTATTTAGAGAAAATACGGTAGTATTATGATAACGAAGAAATTTACTGTTTCCAAATGTAAAATTTTAATCGTTAAAGATAATATTGGTAGAAAAATGTTTAGCATCAGAAAAGCAGAAAGCAAAAAAGGAAAAAAGCCAGAAAAGCAATCGAAATGCTTACAAAAGTCTCTACTCTCCTAACACTACAACCCTTAAATTTTAAATTTGTCTTATACGTCAGATACAAGACATGGAGGGTTACAAATGATATCACAAAGTATTAATGATATTCTATTGGACAAACCAAAAAATGTGGAATATATCCGACAAATATATCAAAGTATAAACACGATGAAAGAGATTACATTTTGGATTCACGTAAGAGCCCATTTAAATGCACTTTAAACTAAATTACAACTTCATATACAATGTACTCCTTGAATAATGTAAACAACCATATAAGCTCAGTATGTGTTGTGTTCTCCAACAAAAGAATATAAGAAAATCATAAAATAACATGGTAAAAAAGAGTCACTTGTAAAAACTTTTGAATATTCCATGTGCAAAATAATGAACAAAAATGTATAATAAATTCCAAAATTTCCTCAAATCGTTTAGAAATTTAGAATAAGGATATTAGGTTCTAATTTCTTCTTAATTATACACTAAATCTAAATAAGGTAACAAATCAACAAGACAACACCAAAACACCAAAATAATCACACAAATAATCACACTATTATTTACAAATAAATAAGACATCACAACTCACATACACTTTAATCCATAAACAATGTCTCTAAACAAACCCTTCATCACTTATTTTTTTTTTGTCGCCGTTTTGACTCCTGTTATAAATTAATATTATATTACAAGTTGACTACTGACAATGTAAGTTGTAACATAATTTTAAACCCTTTATATCTTTAAAGGAAATAGATGGATTTTTTAAACTCAGGAATCGTATTTAAAAGTTTTCTTGCAGCATAAATATAAAATCTCACAAAAACTTCGTTAAAAGATAAATCTGTATTAACTTTCGACCGTAATCTCATCAAATACATACTGACGTCTTCTCAACTAATTAAACACTTTATATAGACAGGGTGTTCTAGAACTCTGTACCAATACTTTTAGTTGTTTCTGAGCCAAAGACAATAATTCACAATACCATCTATAGGCCTACTAATATTATAAAGAGGTAAAATTAGTTTGCTTGTTTGTTTGTGTGTAGAAGGTAACCTCTGGAACTACTGAACCGATCGAAAACATAGTTTAACATAGTTTTAAGAAGCTCCACTGTCCCTGAGTAACGTAGGCTATAATTCAGTTAGATAAAAACATTTTTTGTTTCAATATTTGTAAAAATAGTCGAGGAAAATCTTAGGTTAGGCCTAGACTGATGAATCTACACATGTAAGCTATTTGCATTTATTGCCATAGCAACCATTGAATAAAGTTACAGATAAAACAGCAGTTTGCTTTAACTTTGATTTCAAACTTTGAAGCAATAATTATTCGTAGGACTATTTCTAACTTTTAGGTTAGGTTTTATTAAAGAGTAGATAGATAGCCTTGCTGGTTCTTTTAATCTTTACTATAACTGCCTTTAAAAATATACGAAATAATTTAACACTATTTACCATCTTAGTTTTGAGGCTATTATTAATCCTACACCTTTATTATAAAGAAAACATAACACGATTATGTTTATAGAAGGTTCCAACGGGGTTGGCGTGCGGAGCACGCAGGGGTTTCCCCTAGTTATTAAATAAAATACATTATTATGGGTCCGCTATTTTTAACTGGCACATACTTTCCCACAAACATATTTAAATTATCAAACAGATTCACTGTGACTTCATAATTGTAGGTTGGATAGGAGAGGGGATTTATTAAAGTAGGAGATTAACTCATAAATATTATTATTATTATCTAGAGAGAAAACTATTCAATCGATTTCGAACAAATTTGCACCAAACACGTCAATTAGGACTGTATAGATTCACGAAAAAAGGTTTTGAAAATTTTTTAAAAACAACCCCCTTTATGGCCGAAAGACTCCAAAAAATCAGTTATTATTACTATTATCAGCTAAACGAGAAAAATAAGCCAAATTTTATCAAAATCGTTAGAGCCGTTTTTTTATTTAAAAAAATAATAACTGATTTTTTGGGGGTTTTTTGCCAGAAAGGGGGTTATTTTTCAAAATTATTCAAAACCGTTTTTCAGGCCTACTTGACATGTCTGGTGCAAATTTGTTTGAAATCGATGGAATAGTTTTCGTTCTAGCTTTGTATACATACAGACAGACATTTTGTAAAAAACACTTTTTTTTATCAGGGAGTTCCAAAACGGATATTTCCACAAAAATCTCAACATCGATTTTTTTTGCGATCACTATACTTTCTCTGTACTATAGTATAATGAGAAAGTAAAACTACGAAGCTATCATTTTATAAAAATGCATTTTCACGTTTAATTTGTTACGATATTGAGCAGCTGCTGTCAACAATAAACCCACTTCGTCTGTAATACTTACAAATTTAGGCTACAAGTTTACATCTTCAGTCAAAACAAACTTCTTATAATGTCTAGATGTTGGTTGTTTTGGTATATGAGTTTTAAAACTAACGAAGGCTATATGATAGGCTTTAAGGTTAGAAACCGTTTGAAATGTATGTATTTTTACAATTCTTTTTGTTTACTTCTAGCAGATAAACATTCTACACTATCGTACAACATTGCTGGATGGTACATAATCTTTGCACTTTAATGGCATTTTCAACCATTGACCAATCTGTATCTTATATGAAAACTACCAGTAGCTTTAAATACATTGATCTTCAAACGCTCGTCGAATACTCTTTTAAGGTGACAATACTTAATGAAATATTCTCCTTGTTCTCATTGTTTGTTCCATGATTCAAAATCAATGAACAGTAAGTACACTGCTATGACAACAATAGCTAAAGTGATCAGCTGGCTATGACATGTCATGTGATTTATGTTTCAAAATCGTTTGTTTTGTGCCATAATGTATAAGATACGGAGTACCCATCACGAAATCTCCAGCATTTTAGCCAGTCAATGAGTTTGCCATTTTAAAAGAGCAATATTTCTAGAGAAGCTCAGTGTGTTGTGAGTTACTTGGAACTACGTCAATTTGATCTCCCAAATCTACTCTAGTAGCAATAATCGCCTTCTCATCATTTTGAGTTCCAAACCAACTTTCTATAAAACTGGCCTTGCGAAATACAGTTGAAATATAACTCTAAAATTTGGTTTTAAATCTGGATATTTTGCTGGGTTTATTCGCAGTACACATTGTCACATATTGGCGGAAGATAATCACGGTTCAAATTAACATGGAATAGGATTACATGTGTTATTTTTCCATATAACCTTCCGTACGTCTTAGTAGCACTGTACAGTTGCTGGAAACAGTAGCACTGCGTAAAATTGTAGAGTTATTAAGCAAACACTTTAAAATAAGCTATTTGGGTATATGAGCATTTCCCTGTACGAAGTAGTTCAACCGAATCTCACTCGGGAAGTAAGAAGATTCAATACCCTGATGGAAGAAACAATCTAGTCTCCGAAGTAAACCTTGCAAACAATGCGGAAAGTACTTTTATCCAGATGACAATAAAATTTCAAGAAGAGTTACAAATCAGATGAAACCGTACTTTGCCCTCTCTGTATTAGTTGACTTTGTTTTATCACTTCTGCATAAAGAATGATTGAATAAACTAGCCTTGAGTAATGTTGGTCTATCAATTGATTAGGGAGATAAGACGGTGGAGTGGTTCGGACAAATTACGTTAATTATAGCACAGTCTTGGCTCACGACGAGAACACCTTCGTGCTGTGTTCAGTTCTGCATCGAGGCCACCGCCTTCCCTCGTCCATCCAGGGGTATTGTTCGCGTTTAGTAAATGTTTACTGGAGGCATCTGCCATACTTAACAGGCGAATTGCTCTCGTCAAAATAATATTTAAAAGTCATATAACTACAGGTTTGGGAACACTTTATTTTCGATGTATGACTAGTGAAAGGCCCAAGACACCCCAAAACGTCAAAATGAATCCATGGGAAATGCGTGTGGACTTATTTAAATATGTTACTATAAATTTAATAAATTGGTCCCAGAACCTATTTCCAGTTATTTAAAAAAAAAAAAAAAAAAAAACAGCGTAGAGGCCAACAGTCTCAACTTAATAATTTTAGTTAAACTAGTTTATTTTAAAACAAATTGATTTTGTTATCAAATCATTTTTATAGTAGGTCAAAATTTAAATCTTTTTTTTACAGTGCGTATTTTTCCAAATGTTTTACTGAACATTTGTGTTTGTTATACAACATTATATTAAAAAAAACCTGTTAAGTTAAATTCTCTACAAAAGGTGCTATCCTCACACACAATTTAAACTGATAATGTAAAATTACTTGAAAACTTGCCATTATTATGTATCCCACAAACACACAAAGAATTCGTGAAGAAATTAATAAGAAAGAACAAGTAACTTTGGAGGCAGGTTACAAATTTTAATCAATACGACCAATAACTTAAATTATACTTTCTATATCACTAATTTTTTGAGATGAACCTTTTTAGATAGGGAATTATTATTCATGTTTCTTCACATTATTTTATGATTTTTTTGGGATCGCACTCCTATTTTGCTAACTTGATTTTTATTATTTTGTTTTTAATACTTAAGTGTCTAAATCCATGAATACATTGATGATTAAGTAACATGTGTGGCTGTGATCATAGAATGAGAACAGTTTACTTCACACATACTTATGGATTAAGATGATTAGGATTAAGTTCAATTTTCACTCAGAACGAAGATTGACTTCAAATTGAGTTATACGACATAAGAACATAAAAATTAAACAATGATGCGAAAATGTACAAATCTTACAAAAGAAAACGTCCAAAATGTACCCAAACTGATAATATAAGACCTTTTGTACGAAACATTTCAGTTTTTTTTTTATATTTCCTCCTTTACTTGTATCCTAAGATCTATCATCTTCCTAAATTCCAAATCTTCATTTCCACGGGAAATGGTCTTAAGTTTGGAGGAGAATACTGAAATTCATACAACTTAGATCTATAAGTAATAAACATATAATTTGTCTATTTAAAATTTCGATCGTTTCCCGAATTTAAAATGCATGGGCATCGTGAAATTAAACACTACTTTAATAGCAATTGTTTTGGTTTTATAAAATTGTTTACTAAAGTTAGTAGAAAAGCGGTAAAATTTTAATTTTAATAAAAATTTTCATATTATTTTAGCTTATTGATTATATGACAAAATCGAAAAATATAAATACATTTTTCTATCCTTCATTTTTTACTTTTTTTTTAACTGCACGAAATCGAGTGATTTTTGGAAATACCATATTTTGTACAATAAATGGAGGGTGGAGGATTACGCCAAAGAAGTGGGGAAATCAATATTTTGTATCTATAAGCCAAAACATGCCAATTAAAACAAAATAAATCTCGTTTTATCTGTCTAATGGTAGGTAATAAAAACAACCATAATATTTCTTCATCCAAAACTTATAGTAGCCTATAATCTTGTAAGTTAACGAATTCATCGAAAAGTTTCTCAAAGAAGCTGTAAATACTGTCGTAAAACCATGTAAATTTAACTACCTTGTTAAAATAAAGACATTTCCCCTGGTCACGTTACACAACTATATACAAAGAAATATGTTGATACGACATAAAGTTATAATTGAGACTGTAGTCAAGTATTCAAGTCGCAACGTGCGTATCGCGTTTTGCGGGAAGCCCCAAGGAGACAGCTGGCTCGACTCAAGTCACTTCTACAAACTTTGTGAGTCGAGACATGTCCTTCGGCTAGCACTAACTTGGATACAATCGATTCAAGTTTCGACCAACAATTGATGCAATATCGATTAATAACCAGGGCAGTATTATACCACGGAATTACATTGTTGATGAAGTTAAAAGTTGGGATCAGTGGCAGAATATGTACAGGGTAGTTAGAGTTATATAATGGTTTGCATAGTAACTGTTAGAAACATAGATGTATCAGCCTTAAATTTGAACTAATGACATCTCGAGAAACGCGATTATTTTGGTAAAATTTGATAACAACTGTTAGAATTGCAGTTGTAAACATTTAACAAAAATGAATATTGCAGCCCTGAAATATTATAAAGTAATTATACCTCTGCGTGCTCCGCACACCAAACCCAACGTTCGCTCCGCTCGAACAGCTTTGTGGTATTTTGTACACAATTGAAAATAGTGTGATAAAAAACGAGGATTCACAAAACAATTCTTCAAACATAGGTTTTTCATATTTTAAAACACTTCATTTTTACCAAAGGATTTGAAATCTATAAATGTAAAAGAATTTGCCTGTTCTACTAGGCCAAAATTAATGGCGTGTTTAAACTATTGGTATTTATACAACAATATTTCAACAAACATCAAAAAGCATCCTTATACCCTTTCTCAGTAAAATGGTCATAAATTGCAGCCCAAAATTAACAACGTTTTACTTTTCTGTGTACAATAATTCATCAGGGCATATACTCAATCAATATCAGTGTCATTTTTTAAATTAATGTTCTTTATTCATAATACTTTTATAAAAGGACATTGGTCCCTGATTTAATGAAATAAGGTAATTAAAACATAGTTCATTAGTTTGACGGGTTTTATAAATAATTCGTTATTTTCCACAAGACTAACATTCGATTAATTAGAGTTACTACAAGAAATGATTACTTGATAATTTAACTCACAATGATGCGCTTACGCTAAATGCAAATCGACCAATAATAACATATCCTTATTTGCAGTAAATGTATGCAATACAGAGCAATTTATCATGAACTTAATACGCAAACAATTTGTGTTTGAGGCGTTTCGAAGCTATGTGCTCTTAGCCTAATTGAGCAATGTCAAGAGAGAAAGAGAAAACATGCATGATAGTGTACGCCCTGTTGCATGTCTCTCTGGATAGCATAATGACTTGTTCAAGGGAAATAAGAGCATTTTTATACGTGAATCATATCGGGCAATCAAATACATCTACGAAGATAACGAGAAAGAAAGAGTATATTCTAATCCCACTATCCAACCTTTCTTCGACGTACTGTATGTCTATCGTATATGTCACAGTTGATTTTCTCCGAAACGATTGAGAAGTAGTCGTAATGGAATTTGACATAGTTTTAAGGCATCTATGAATTTCAACATATACAAACAGTATTTTACTTCAATTTTAGAGGACAAAAGTCTGGGACTGTACACAAATGAATTTTTTGTGTTACTCCAGTGTTAATCAAAAATAAATAAAATGTATTATAGGTAGACCCTAAAATAAATATTTGAAATGAAATATTCGTATGAAGTGAAACAATCTATACAGAGTGTCCCCGAACTCTCTGGACCCCTTTTGTGGGTATGTTCCTGGGATCCAGACAAACATATTTCACAATATAAACATGGGTCTATTTTGTATGTTAGACATACAATAGACACAAAATATTGTATGTAACACAATATGTTACATGTTACATTTCATGATCAAGTTGAATACGAAAAATAATTATAAAATAAACGGTACCAGGAGCTGGCACATACTTTCTCATAAACATATTTAAATTGTTAAACAGATTCACTGTGACTTCATAATTGTAGGAGGGGTATTAGAGGTGATATTAAAGTAAGAGATTAACTAATAAATATTATTATTATTATCTAGAAAGAAAACTATTCTATTGATTTCGTAAAAATTTGCACTAAACACGTTAATTAGGCCTGTATAGATGCAAGGAAAAATTTTTTGAAAATTTTTGAAAAACAACCCCCTTTTCGGCAAAAAAAAAACCCAAAATCAGTTATTATTATTAGCTAAACGAGAATTTTCAGAAAGATGCAGTTTTTTGTACATGGTAGGGTCTATTAAGGGTTACAAACAAGCCAAATGTTATCAAAATCATTAGAGCCGTTTTTTTTTTTTTTATAAAAAAAATTATAACTGATTTTTTGGGGTTTTTTTTCAAAAAGCATTTAAACATTTTTTCGTGCATCCATACAGGAATAATTGACATGTTTGTTGCAAATTTGTTCGAAATCGATAGAATAGCTTTCTCTCTATCTTTGTATACATACAAACAGACATTTTGTTAAAAAACTCTTTTTTGAACTCATGGGGTCCCAAAACGGATATTTCCACAAAAATCTCAACATCGATTTTTTTGCGATTACTACACTTCCTCTATTCTATAGAATAGTGAGAAAGTAAAATGATATTCACTAACCACATCCTAAAACCATTACAATGAAAGTTTTAATAATTCGGAGGGAAAAAAGCGAATTTGAATTTTTGTAAAAAAATTTTAAGTATTGAAAATTTGAATTTTCTCCATTTTAACTTTTTTTTTTATTAACTCCAGGTCAACATGTGTGTTAATTTTCATGTTTTAAGGCAACAAACTGTGTACAGAAAAAAATAAGATAAAATCTTATCTTATTCACTCGCTAACATAACACCTTACTTTGCAAGATTTATTAACTGAGCAATAAATCACTTTTTTAAATAACTTCCCTTCCATTAAACGTTTCTTGACCATTCCATTTTGAAAAGTGAACCCAATCAAGCAGTGTACGGTAATACTGTGTTTGGGAGCCGTCACATCCTTTCAGTATAATTTATTTCCTCCATGGTTACTTCTATTGATAAGATGGTTAGAACGGAATATTGAGTGTGGTGTGTGATGCGTTGTTGTTATATATTTCTTTAAATAATACGGAAATACAAAAATGCCCTGGATGCGCAAGTCGTATTCTCTCTAATGTTTCTTGATTTTATTGATTATAAATTAATATTAACAGGGAAAATTGTTTTTCATGTGACCAAATGAAGAACAAAATTTCCAATCCAGTGAAATAATGAATATTTTTTAACATATTGCATTCATTTTACATTGTTACTAAGCCAAGGATGTACATAATCTGTATTTAAAACTTTCCACACGCTGGAAATCCTTGTAACTTCACTGCTATAAAACCGTACAATCTACACAGATTCCGGTTCTGTCAATGTTCTCACTCCAACTCCACCAACTCAAGCTTCAAAATGTGCAATATCAACCTATAGTTTATGATAACTTGAATTAACAGATCATTAAAATTTTATAAATTTTGTAAAAAGAAATCTGGAATCGGTCCATCCGTTGGCTGTAAAAGAAAATTGTTTATGTAGCGAGCGAAAAGTTGGGACGATTTTAATTATCTTTTTACTAAAACTTTATACTTGTATCACTATACCAGATGTCTTAAAAGTCCCACCCTCCCCCTTTAACTTTTGTGTTTGTTAAAACAAACAAATATCCTTATGGGAACGATACTAACTTAGCCCAAAGTAACTTTTGAAGTAATCGGAAATTTTGAGTGTCCCCTAAAAATGGGGGATTTTTGGGCAACTCAAAATTTTTAAATGGGAAGTATGGTCATGTGATACCTCATTTTAAAGGCCTATTTAAGACTAGGCAAATTACATAAAGAAAATAAAAATCGGACCACCAAAAACAAAATGGCGGCCCTAAACGTGTTGAAATAAATCGACTTAAAGTTGCTAATATCTCGAAAAGGAAGAGTTTTTAGGAAACATTTCAAGAGACAAAAAATGTTTATTTGAAAGTGCTTGACCTAAAATATTGCTTCCAAATCGATTTCGTAAGCATGAATATGAATACACCCGCCTAGCTCATTGCCAAACTATAGAAGGAAACAAATTGAGCAATTATTGTAAAAAAGGGGTAAGCTGTTATGAAAGTTTATTGGTAGTTGTTATTTTTTAACAAGTAGTAAATATTTATAATTTGAAATAAAAATTGTTCATCATCCTCTTCGTAGAACATTCTCGCTGAAGTTGATAAGTCACTCACAATCCACAAAAACTGGTCCTACTACTAGTGTGGATTTTCAGAGTTTTGCTTTTAAATCTTATACCAACAAGTAAAATTAAGCCATTTAAAA
>JAGFPH010019295.1:0-15403 GCA_018207615.1 Philaenus spumarius
CCCATCATTGTTTTTATATCTATCAATCACTAAGTATCGACTATCCAACTTCTCTGCCTTTATCTGTTTTATTGCTATGGTAATTAGATATATGGCAACGATATAACTTTTTATTTTACAGAAATAAATAGTTGGATGATAGTTTTGAAATACATTGCAATATATACACATTTGACGGGGAACATCAGTTTAATACAACGAAAACATAGAAACAAATGGTTGCTTATAATGCCAGTTGTTAATCATCTATTATCTAAAGTTCCAACTGAATTCAATGTTCTTACCATAACGTATTTTTTTTGCGGATTGCTGAGATTTTACATAATATTTTAACTGAAGTGGAAGACATTTTAGTATTCAGTAAAGCTCAAGCATTTACTTAGTAGAGCATGTATTAAGTAGTGGACAACATTATTTAGTGAAAGTTGAAGTAGAACCAAAGTGCAGCTCACAGCGTATAGCTTACAGAAAGAAGAGATTTAAGCTGGGTGATTAAATTATTTAGTATATATCACGTTAGTATGTGTTCCAAATAATAATGGTTTAGTATATCTTATTTACTATGGATATATCTTCCATCGCACGAAGCCAACTCGTAAACGTGGACTAAATGATTTCACGTAACCTATATCTTAGGTAGAACGTTTACGTACACAGTATGTACCAAAATAAACACTACTGAAATTTTAATAGTTTTGTGTGTTTTATTTTTAGCCAAATGTACAATGTTAATGGAAGCTGAAATCATACATAATATGTTAGATTAAATTTTAAGCAGCCTCGTAGTGTTGCTGTAGAAGTTCTAACGAATCTAGTTAATTCTTCACAAAGCTCCACAATGGTAGTCGACAGCTCGTTTCGAGAGATGCTTTCCTTCATCATTCCCCAGGCATACACGTCCAGGAGTGGGACGGATACAGACAGCTTGGAATCACGGGGTTGGCAAACTTTCTTTGTAGTAAAACTTTAGTAGCTACCACGGTGTGACCGGTGGCGCCATCTTGTTGGGATCAATGGGAATCAAAAGCTATATCAAAGCCCACTAAAGAATACCGTTGAGGGACGGGCTTGTGTACACCAAGACCTTGAAAGCTCCAATCGCCGTAGTGTGACGTTGTCACGTTCTTCCCACGCTTCTAACTGACTGCGGCTGACTCAACGCATTAATAATTCTTTAAACTGTGCGATCAAGCCTCGAGCGGTAAATACCAGGAGTGTTCGAGGCTAGTATATATGGCAACGCTGCGCGCCCATCCTATTGGCCGCCTCGCAACGGTATTCTTTAGTGGGCTTTGATATAGATAGATTGGTAACACGATAAAACTTCTTCAGATCTGTTTTAACAGAGATACTACCAAGTGTTTTTAATGTAGTATATGACGACCTGATCTTCAGAGAAGCCAGACGATGGAACATAGATTCCGAAACGCGTTGCCATAATATATAAAGGAAGTCACACGACGGAAATACGAAGGTAAATATAATAATTTTTACTCTTTTAACAGTTTGAAGGACAATGTAACTTGAGGAAATGGTACGTACAGTATTTAGTTTAATTCGCGATGCTTTAAATTATGGTAAGAACATTGAATGCAGTTCGACTTTTAGGTTATAGGTTGGGAGTAAAGATAGGTTAGGTTTTATTTGAACACCACTAAGATAACAATAGTAGCCATTTTTTCCAATGTATGACTGTGTGGCCATTTTGAAACTAATGGACCATGTCTGCTGTGTATTATTATTATCTATTAATTGAAATAACTACACATACGCCCATACATTACATTATGTTCCTGTAAAAAAGGGGATTTTGCTTTTCCACCTTTTCTAGGTAACTTTTTGTAATGACATACTCACGTCTTTGATATACGTGGCGTTTGGAACAGAACATTCTCATAATATTTAAATCGTTGTTGTGCTTTGAACAGATTTGAAGTTGAAATTCTCCGTTTTATAATACATTTAAGATAAGATTTACAGCCACTGTTTAATGGTGAAACAACATTTGTATCATTAACAGTTTTTACACAGTAAAATAAAGAGTCGAACGTTTCAAAGAACGCGGTAAAAATTCCGTTCAATTGGTTAGTACATTTTTTATCGCGGCAACATTTAGTATTTTTCAGACGAGGGTGCTCAATTGAAGGTTTTACGCACACAACTTTTGCTTTGCTATAGGATTTCTCCGTTTAAACATTTTGTGTTTCAGTTGACCATCAATCTGTGTTTTATATTGTTTTCAAACAACACTTGACAATGACTGATCCGTGCACAACAGCTAGTATATTTACAAATGTATTATAGTATTTCAGCTACTTAGTATAATTTAAATAGCGATATATTAAATTGTACAAAAGTAGGCCTATACAACGCGACATATGAGACGGTCCCTAGTTTAAATAACGGACTTGGTATGCGTTACTTCTTCGCAGCAATTTCTTTAATTTACCTTGCCCACCTACCGCAAAGTTTTCACACTTTGAGGCGAGTGTGTTTGCGGTAAGAAAAGGAAATTATTTTGCGTCTACTGCAATAATTTTCTAAATAATTGTTGTAAACTTGTTATACGCCCATTCTTAGCCTAACTAACTGTTTAAAATACTGTGTGAATCTAAACAAAACAACATGTCTTGGCACAAAATCAGTTGAAAATTTCGGAATCTTCTTTTAGATTTGAGGTAATTATTATATGTATAATATAATCAAATATGTGCGTCTAATAAGCTGGCGTTTGAGTCATTAGACGTAGCATTTCTTCGGCAATGTTTAGGAGAAATCCACATTAAAAAAGTCCATTCTTTCAAAATTTGTGACGTCATTAGCGACTAAAGGCGACTATTTCACCCTCTTTTGGGGACGTTTCTGCTTATAACTTTAGACTGGTAACACCTATATTCAATTTGAGATATTCATTGGATTCAGCTCTCCGAGTTCTTTCAAATTGCATTCAAATTCTATAGGTGGCATTTTTTAGGAATTATATCACAAAAGTGTGCGTTTTTCTTAAACTTTCATTTTACAGATTTTTTAAACAGCTTTTAACTTCTTGTAGCTTTTAATCGGTAGATTTTAGGGTAAATTTGAGACCTCTTAGCGATTGGAATTTTAATTCTTTGCAACTTTCAATATTTGAGTTTTGAATTATTTCTCCAACACGATCTAAGGGGCCAAAAATGTAAAAAAAGTGTTGATAGTTTTGTTGGTAGTTTTGCTTTAAAGTATTTTCGGCCGTTTTGCATGTGGACCAATAGCCTACAGCTAGAATTGAATAAATTGCTTGCTGGGTGTTTTCCTCTCCACTTGGCCTAACACTTTTACAAAAATAAATGTAAAAACTTCAATGTTCACATGCCCTTATCACTTCAAGCCCTTTACGTACACATAATAAAAGATGACATAGTAAATAAGATCTGTTTTAGTTAACAATAACAATGACACGATACTGTGCAAATAGTTGTTATATGAGACAAATGTAAATAATGGGCTTACACTGGAAGAAACTCCAGCATGAAGACCTGAAGAAGTAAAGAGTTCCATACTTCATCCCAAGTGTTGGAGGTTTATCGAGTGTAATATTGAAGTGATAGATAAGAGCATGAAATAAGAGCCTTCAGCTGTGGATAAAAATTATTTCAGTCCAACTCATACGCTATACGCGTAATAAAAAGACACCTAAGATATTTCCTACTTCACGAAACATCATCCCGACTGTTTTTTCCCTCTCCACAGTATTTTTAATTGTAAATGTGTTAATTTAAACTGGGAGTTCTTTCAAGTTTTCGTTTACGATAAAATTTATATTTTGTCAATTATTTTAATAGAAGTATTAGGGATTAAAAAATTCAGACGCAAAAGTATACAAAATTAAGTTGAGTGCTACTCAGTAAAAAATTGTTAAATACAACATTAGCCTAACATATTAAAAGACATATGGAAATTGTATTTTCAGAAATTAAAACATGTTACGTCTAAATCGCTCCATCGATATATTTTTCAATGTACAGTATTAAACAACCATTTAAATATTTTAAAGTTATATTTTGTTTATTTGATTAATAATTTATTATTGTTTTGAAAGTAAAAGGTAATATACAGGATGTTCCTGTAATGCTCAGAGATAATTTAGTTGGTTGTTTCATGAGTAAAAATAAATAAAAGGCCCCTACAAACATGGGAAAGTCTGTTCGGAAAATTGTTTGGACTGTTTCAAAATTCCATTTAAAATTTTTAAATGAGAATAAGTTATGCACCATGTTTTTACTAAATAATTTATATCTCAAGAAAGGCATAACCGATTGAGTTCAACGATTTTGAATTATACTCATCCCTAATGTTTAGAGCTAGTTCGAATAACTTGTTCCAATAATTCGTTAAAATGGCGGTCATTTAAAATTTTTAATGAGAATAAAAACCATAAGTTTATATAAAAAACAAGGGTACATTTTTGTAACCTGTTTAATTTCTTACCGAATGGTTTAAATGTCTAAATTGTAGAACAAAGGGTAACAGAGTGCAAAATCTCAACTCATCCGGTTAACCCGTTCTAAACGTTTAAATCATTTAGTAATTAAAAACCAAACATAGCAGAGAGTTGGTAAAAGAAGAGCTGGTCATATACTTATAGGAAAGATTTTCTTTATTTCAACCCATGTAACATCTTGTGTGCCAAACGAATTTAAGACATTTGGCAGCAGTTATTTAATTTGTAAGCAGCTCACGTGCCGGTAAAAAAACAAGTTCACTAAAATGAACACAAAAAACCTGGCACATTGAGTAACTCCTGAAGAAAGTCATACATATATTTTTGCCTATATATATATATATATATATGAATAAGTAATGTTAATGAATATTCATCATGAAATACAAATATTGATACTGCTTTTTGGCTCATTAACACAAATGAAAACAAGAGACTTCGGCTAAAAAATGGGACATTTTTGTCACGCACGTCACGTTGCTGACACGGACACATATATCGTGTCCACAGACAGACAGACACACATGACACATGGACACAAAATTATGTTATTGCTTTATCGTGTTAAGAGACCTCGAAAACTTCGAGAAAAGTCATAAAAATTGGGCGTAAAATGCTCATTTTAATGCGAGCCGCCTAAATTCTATGCCTTTCTCATTACTTCATTACATTACTTTGTAAACTAATAAATCTGGTCTCTCAGGTGCGATATATGAACTTTCAAAATCATATATGAACTTTATTCCTTCCTGTGATTTTCCAACAGATTTATTACATCTTAACGTTACTAGTTTAAATATTTCCAATAAATAATTATGGCCGCATAAAAACTTAAATAGTAATGGAATCAAACCCGTTTATAATTCTTTCTCCGTCATTTTTAATAGTTGTAAATATGTATTTAGAGAAAATACGGTAGTATTATGATAACGAAGAAATTTACTGTTTCCAAATGTAAAATTTTAATCGTTAAAGATAATATTGGTAGAAAAATGTTTAGCATCAGAAAAGCAGAAAGCAAAAAAGGAAAAAAGCCAGAAAAGCAATCGAAATGCTTACAAAAGTCTCTACTCTCCTAACACTACAACCCTTAAATTTTAAATTTGTCTTATACGTCAGATACAAGACATGGAGGGTTACAAATGATATCACAAAGTATTAATGATATTCTATTGGACAAACCAAAAAATGTGGAATATATCCGACAAATATATCAAAGTATAAACACGATGAAAGAGATTACATTTTGGATTCACGTAAGAGCCCATTTAAATGCACTTTAAACTAAATTACAACTTCATATACAATGTACTCCTTGAATAATGTAAACAACCATATAAGCTCAGTATGTGTTGTGTTCTCCAACAAAAGAATATAAGAAAATCATAAAATAACATGGTAAAAAAGAGTCACTTGTAAAAACTTTTGAATATTCCATGTGCAAAATAATGAACAAAAATGTATAATAAATTCCAAAATTTCCTCAAATCGTTTAGAAATTTAGAATAAGGATATTAGGTTCTAATTTCTTCTTAATTATACACTAAATCTAAATAAGGTAACAAATCAACAAGACAACACCAAAACACCAAAATAATCACACAAATAATCACACTATTATTTACAAATAAATAAGACATCACAACTCACATACACTTTAATCCATAAACAATGTCTCTAAACAAACCCTTCATCACTTATTTTTTTTTTGTCGCCGTTTTGACTCCTGTTATAAATTAATATTATATTACAAGTTGACTACTGACAATGTAAGTTGTAACATAATTTTAAACCCTTTATATCTTTAAAGGAAATAGATGGATTTTTTAAACTCAGGAATCGTATTTAAAAGTTTTCTTGCAGCATAAATATAAAATCTCACAAAAACTTCGTTAAAAGATAAATCTGTATTAACTTTCGACCGTAATCTCATCAAATACATACTGACGTCTTCTCAACTAATTAAACACTTTATATAGACAGGGTGTTCTAGAACTCTGTACCAATACTTTTAGTTGTTTCTGAGCCAAAGACAATAATTCACAATACCATCTATAGGCCTACTAATATTATAAAGAGGTAAAATTAGTTTGCTTGTTTGTTTGTGTGTAGAAGGTAACCTCTGGAACTACTGAACCGATCGAAAACATAGTTTAACATAGTTTTAAGAAGCTCCACTGTCCCTGAGTAACGTAGGCTATAATTCAGTTAGATAAAAACATTTTTTGTTTCAATATTTGTAAAAATAGTCGAGGAAAATCTTAGGTTAGGCCTAGACTGATGAATCTACACATGTAAGCTATTTGCATTTATTGCCATAGCAACCATTGAATAAAGTTACAGATAAAACAGCAGTTTGCTTTAACTTTGATTTCAAACTTTGAAGCAATAATTATTCGTAGGACTATTTCTAACTTTTAGGTTAGGTTTTATTAAAGAGTAGATAGATAGCCTTGCTGGTTCTTTTAATCTTTACTATAACTGCCTTTAAAAATATACGAAATAATTTAACACTATTTACCATCTTAGTTTTGAGGCTATTATTAATCCTACACCTTTATTATAAAGAAAACATAACACGATTATGTTTATAGAAGGTTCCAACGGGGTTGGCGTGCGGAGCACGCAGGGGTTTCCCCTAGTTATTAAATAAAATACATTATTATGGGTCCGCTATTTTTAACTGGCACATACTTTCCCACAAACATATTTAAATTATCAAACAGATTCACTGTGACTTCATAATTGTAGGTTGGATAGGAGAGGGGATTTATTAAAGTAGGAGATTAACTCATAAATATTATTATTATTATCTAGAGAGAAAACTATTCAATCGATTTCGAACAAATTTGCACCAAACACGTCAATTAGGACTGTATAGATTCACGAAAAAAGGTTTTGAAAATTTTTTAAAAACAACCCCCTTTATGGCCGAAAGACTCCAAAAAATCAGTTATTATTACTATTATCAGCTAAACGAGAAAAATAAGCCAAATTTTATCAAAATCGTTAGAGCCGTTTTTTTATTTAAAAAAATAATAACTGATTTTTTGGGGGTTTTTTGCCAGAAAGGGGGTTATTTTTCAAAATTATTCAAAACCGTTTTTCAGGCCTACTTGACATGTCTGGTGCAAATTTGTTTGAAATCGATGGAATAGTTTTCGTTCTAGCTTTGTATACATACAGACAGACATTTTGTAAAAAACACTTTTTTTTATCAGGGAGTTCCAAAACGGATATTTCCACAAAAATCTCAACATCGATTTTTTTTGCGATCACTATACTTTCTCTGTACTATAGTATAATGAGAAAGTAAAACTACGAAGCTATCATTTTATAAAAATGCATTTTCACGTTTAATTTGTTACGATATTGAGCAGCTGCTGTCAACAATAAACCCACTTCGTCTGTAATACTTACAAATTTAGGCTACAAGTTTACATCTTCAGTCAAAACAAACTTCTTATAATGTCTAGATGTTGGTTGTTTTGGTATATGAGTTTTAAAACTAACGAAGGCTATATGATAGGCTTTAAGGTTAGAAACCGTTTGAAATGTATGTATTTTTACAATTCTTTTTGTTTACTTCTAGCAGATAAACATTCTACACTATCGTACAACATTGCTGGATGGTACATAATCTTTGCACTTTAATGGCATTTTCAACCATTGACCAATCTGTATCTTATATGAAAACTACCAGTAGCTTTAAATACATTGATCTTCAAACGCTCGTCGAATACTCTTTTAAGGTGACAATACTTAATGAAATATTCTCCTTGTTCTCATTGTTTGTTCCATGATTCAAAATCAATGAACAGTAAGTACACTGCTATGACAACAATAGCTAAAGTGATCAGCTGGCTATGACATGTCATGTGATTTATGTTTCAAAATCGTTTGTTTTGTGCCATAATGTATAAGATACGGAGTACCCATCACGAAATCTCCAGCATTTTAGCCAGTCAATGAGTTTGCCATTTTAAAAGAGCAATATTTCTAGAGAAGCTCAGTGTGTTGTGAGTTACTTGGAACTACGTCAATTTGATCTCCCAAATCTACTCTAGTAGCAATAATCGCCTTCTCATCATTTTGAGTTCCAAACCAACTTTCTATAAAACTGGCCTTGCGAAATACAGTTGAAATATAACTCTAAAATTTGGTTTTAAATCTGGATATTTTGCTGGGTTTATTCGCAGTACACATTGTCACATATTGGCGGAAGATAATCACGGTTCAAATTAACATGGAATAGGATTACATGTGTTATTTTTCCATATAACCTTCCGTACGTCTTAGTAGCACTGTACAGTTGCTGGAAACAGTAGCACTGCGTAAAATTGTAGAGTTATTAAGCAAACACTTTAAAATAAGCTATTTGGGTATATGAGCATTTCCCTGTACGAAGTAGTTCAACCGAATCTCACTCGGGAAGTAAGAAGATTCAATACCCTGATGGAAGAAACAATCTAGTCTCCGAAGTAAACCTTGCAAACAATGCGGAAAGTACTTTTATCCAGATGACAATAAAATTTCAAGAAGAGTTACAAATCAGATGAAACCGTACTTTGCCCTCTCTGTATTAGTTGACTTTGTTTTATCACTTCTGCATAAAGAATGATTGAATAAACTAGCCTTGAGTAATGTTGGTCTATCAATTGATTAGGGAGATAAGACGGTGGAGTGGTTCGGACAAATTACGTTAATTATAGCACAGTCTTGGCTCACGACGAGAACACCTTCGTGCTGTGTTCAGTTCTGCATCGAGGCCACCGCCTTCCCTCGTCCATCCAGGGGTATTGTTCGCGTTTAGTAAATGTTTACTGGAGGCATCTGCCATACTTAACAGGCGAATTGCTCTCGTCAAAATAATATTTAAAAGTCATATAACTACAGGTTTGGGAACACTTTATTTTCGATGTATGACTAGTGAAAGGCCCAAGACACCCCAAAACGTCAAAATGAATCCATGGGAAATGCGTGTGGACTTATTTAAATATGTTACTATAAATTTAATAAATTGGTCCCAGAACCTATTTCCAGTTATTTAAAAAAAAAAAAAAAAAAAAACAGCGTAGAGGCCAACAGTCTCAACTTAATAATTTTAGTTAAACTAGTTTATTTTAAAACAAATTGATTTTGTTATCAAATCATTTTTATAGTAGGTCAAAATTTAAATCTTTTTTTTACAGTGCGTATTTTTCCAAATGTTTTACTGAACATTTGTGTTTGTTATACAACATTATATTAAAAAAAACCTGTTAAGTTAAATTCTCTACAAAAGGTGCTATCCTCACACACAATTTAAACTGATAATGTAAAATTACTTGAAAACTTGCCATTATTATGTATCCCACAAACACACAAAGAATTCGTGAAGAAATTAATAAGAAAGAACAAGTAACTTTGGAGGCAGGTTACAAATTTTAATCAATACGACCAATAACTTAAATTATACTTTCTATATCACTAATTTTTTGAGATGAACCTTTTTAGATAGGGAATTATTATTCATGTTTCTTCACATTATTTTATGATTTTTTTGGGATCGCACTCCTATTTTGCTAACTTGATTTTTATTATTTTGTTTTTAATACTTAAGTGTCTAAATCCATGAATACATTGATGATTAAGTAACATGTGTGGCTGTGATCATAGAATGAGAACAGTTTACTTCACACATACTTATGGATTAAGATGATTAGGATTAAGTTCAATTTTCACTCAGAACGAAGATTGACTTCAAATTGAGTTATACGACATAAGAACATAAAAATTAAACAATGATGCGAAAATGTACAAATCTTACAAAAGAAAACGTCCAAAATGTACCCAAACTGATAATATAAGACCTTTTGTACGAAACATTTCAGTTTTTTTTTTATATTTCCTCCTTTACTTGTATCCTAAGATCTATCATCTTCCTAAATTCCAAATCTTCATTTCCACGGGAAATGGTCTTAAGTTTGGAGGAGAATACTGAAATTCATACAACTTAGATCTATAAGTAATAAACATATAATTTGTCTATTTAAAATTTCGATCGTTTCCCGAATTTAAAATGCATGGGCATCGTGAAATTAAACACTACTTTAATAGCAATTGTTTTGGTTTTATAAAATTGTTTACTAAAGTTAGTAGAAAAGCGGTAAAATTTTAATTTTAATAAAAATTTTCATATTATTTTAGCTTATTGATTATATGACAAAATCGAAAAATATAAATACATTTTTCTATCCTTCATTTTTTACTTTTTTTTTAACTGCACGAAATCGAGTGATTTTTGGAAATACCATATTTTGTACAATAAATGGAGGGTGGAGGATTACGCCAAAGAAGTGGGGAAATCAATATTTTGTATCTATAAGCCAAAACATGCCAATTAAAACAAAATAAATCTCGTTTTATCTGTCTAATGGTAGGTAATAAAAACAACCATAATATTTCTTCATCCAAAACTTATAGTAGCCTATAATCTTGTAAGTTAACGAATTCATCGAAAAGTTTCTCAAAGAAGCTGTAAATACTGTCGTAAAACCATGTAAATTTAACTACCTTGTTAAAATAAAGACATTTCCCCTGGTCACGTTACACAACTATATACAAAGAAATATGTTGATACGACATAAAGTTATAATTGAGACTGTAGTCAAGTATTCAAGTCGCAACGTGCGTATCGCGTTTTGCGGGAAGCCCCAAGGAGACAGCTGGCTCGACTCAAGTCACTTCTACAAACTTTGTGAGTCGAGACATGTCCTTCGGCTAGCACTAACTTGGATACAATCGATTCAAGTTTCGACCAACAATTGATGCAATATCGATTAATAACCAGGGCAGTATTATACCACGGAATTACATTGTTGATGAAGTTAAAAGTTGGGATCAGTGGCAGAATATGTACAGGGTAGTTAGAGTTATATAATGGTTTGCATAGTAACTGTTAGAAACATAGATGTATCAGCCTTAAATTTGAACTAATGACATCTCGAGAAACGCGATTATTTTGGTAAAATTTGATAACAACTGTTAGAATTGCAGTTGTAAACATTTAACAAAAATGAATATTGCAGCCCTGAAATATTATAAAGTAATTATACCTCTGCGTGCTCCGCACACCAAACCCAACGTTCGCTCCGCTCGAACAGCTTTGTGGTATTTTGTACACAATTGAAAATAGTGTGATAAAAAACGAGGATTCACAAAACAATTCTTCAAACATAGGTTTTTCATATTTTAAAACACTTCATTTTTACCAAAGGATTTGAAATCTATAAATGTAAAAGAATTTGCCTGTTCTACTAGGCCAAAATTAATGGCGTGTTTAAACTATTGGTATTTATACAACAATATTTCAACAAACATCAAAAAGCATCCTTATACCCTTTCTCAGTAAAATGGTCATAAATTGCAGCCCAAAATTAACAACGTTTTACTTTTCTGTGTACAATAATTCATCAGGGCATATACTCAATCAATATCAGTGTCATTTTTTAAATTAATGTTCTTTATTCATAATACTTTTATAAAAGGACATTGGTCCCTGATTTAATGAAATAAGGTAATTAAAACATAGTTCATTAGTTTGACGGGTTTTATAAATAATTCGTTATTTTCCACAAGACTAACATTCGATTAATTAGAGTTACTACAAGAAATGATTACTTGATAATTTAACTCACAATGATGCGCTTACGCTAAATGCAAATCGACCAATAATAACATATCCTTATTTGCAGTAAATGTATGCAATACAGAGCAATTTATCATGAACTTAATACGCAAACAATTTGTGTTTGAGGCGTTTCGAAGCTATGTGCTCTTAGCCTAATTGAGCAATGTCAAGAGAGAAAGAGAAAACATGCATGATAGTGTACGCCCTGTTGCATGTCTCTCTGGATAGCATAATGACTTGTTCAAGGGAAATAAGAGCATTTTTATACGTGAATCATATCGGGCAATCAAATACATCTACGAAGATAACGAGAAAGAAAGAGTATATTCTAATCCCACTATCCAACCTTTCTTCGACGTACTGTATGTCTATCGTATATGTCACAGTTGATTTTCTCCGAAACGATTGAGAAGTAGTCGTAATGGAATTTGACATAGTTTTAAGGCATCTATGAATTTCAACATATACAAACAGTATTTTACTTCAATTTTAGAGGACAAAAGTCTGGGACTGTACACAAATGAATTTTTTGTGTTACTCCAGTGTTAATCAAAAATAAATAAAATGTATTATAGGTAGACCCTAAAATAAATATTTGAAATGAAATATTCGTATGAAGTGAAACAATCTATACAGAGTGTCCCCGAACTCTCTGGACCCCTTTTGTGGGTATGTTCCTGGGATCCAGACAAACATATTTCACAATATAAACATGGGTCTATTTTGTATGTTAGACATACAATAGACACAAAATATTGTATGTAACACAATATGTTACATGTTACATTTCATGATCAAGTTGAATACGAAAAATAATTATAAAATAAACGGTACCAGGAGCTGGCACATACTTTCTCATAAACATATTTAAATTGTTAAACAGATTCACTGTGACTTCATAATTGTAGGAGGGGTATTAGAGGTGATATTAAAGTAAGAGATTAACTAATAAATATTATTATTATTATCTAGAAAGAAAACTATTCTATTGATTTCGTAAAAATTTGCACTAAACACGTTAATTAGGCCTGTATAGATGCAAGGAAAAATTTTTTGAAAATTTTTGAAAAACAACCCCCTTTTCGGCAAAAAAAAAACCCAAAATCAGTTATTATTATTAGCTAAACGAGAATTTTCAGAAAGATGCAGTTTTTTGTACATGGTAGGGTCTATTAAGGGTTACAAACAAGCCAAATGTTATCAAAATCATTAGAGCCGTTTTTTTTTTTTTTATAAAAAAAATTATAACTGATTTTTTGGGGTTTTTTTTCAAAAAGCATTTAAACATTTTTTCGTGCATCCATACAGGAATAATTGACATGTTTGTTGCAAATTTGTTCGAAATCGATAGAATAGCTTTCTCTCTATCTTTGTATACATACAAACAGACATTTTGTTAAAAAACTCTTTTTTGAACTCATGGGGTCCCAAAACGGATATTTCCACAAAAATCTCAACATCGATTTTTTTGCGATTACTACACTTCCTCTATTCTATAGAATAGTGAGAAAGTAAAATGATATTCACTAACCACATCCTAAAACCATTACAATGAAAGTTTTAATAATTCGGAGGGAAAAAAGCGAATTTGAATTTTTGTAAAAAAATTTTAAGTATTGAAAATTTGAATTTTCTCCATTTTAACTTTTTTTTTTATTAACTCCAGGTCAACATGTGTGTTAATTTTCATGTTTTAAGGCAACAAACTGTGTACAGAAAAAAATAAGATAAAATCTTATCTTATTCACTCGCTAACATAACACCTTACTTTGCAAGATTTATTAACTGAGCAATAAATCACTTTTTTAAATAACTTCCCTTCCATTAAACGTTTCTTGACCATTCCATTTTGAAAAGTGAACCCAATCAAGCAGTGTACGGTAATACTGTGTTTGGGAGCCGTCACATCCTTTCAGTATAATTTATTTCCTCCATGGTTACTTCTATTGATAAGATGGTTAGAACGGAATATTGAGTGTGGTGTGTGATGCGTTGTTGTTATATATTTCTTTAAATAATACGGAAATACAAAAATGCCCTGGATGCGCAAGTCGTATTCTCTCTAATGTTTCTTGATTTTATTGATTATAAATTAATATTAACAGGGAAAATTGTTTTTCATGTGACCAAATGAAGAACAAAATTTCCAATCCAGTGAAATAATGAATATTTTTTAACATATTGCATTCATTTTACATTGTTACTAAGCCAAGGATGTACATAATCTGTATTTAAAACTTTCCACACGCTGGAAATCCTTGTAACTTCACTGCTATAAAACCGTACAATCTACACAGATTCCGGTTCTGTCAATGTTCTCACTCCAACTCCACCAACTCAAGCTTCAAAATGTGCAATATCAACCTATAGTTTATGATAACTTGAATTAACAGATCATTAAAATTTTATAAATTTTGTAAAAAGAAATCTGGAATCGGTCCATCCGTTGGCTGTAAAAGAAAATTGTTTATGTAGCGAGCGAAAAGTTGGGACGATTTTAATTATCTTTTTACTAAAACTTTATACTTGTATCACTATACCAGATGTCTTAAAAGTCCCACCCTCCCCCTTTAACTTTTGTGTTTGTTAAAACAAACAAATATCCTTATGGGAACGATACTAACTTAGCCCAAAGTAACTTTTGAAGTAATCGGAAATTTTGAGTGTCCCCTAAAAATGGGGGATTTTTGGGCAACTCAAAATTTTTAAATGGGAAGTATGGTCATGTGATACCTCATTTTAAAGGCCTATTTAAGACTAGGCAAATTACATAAAGAAAATAAAAATCGGACCACCAAAAACAAAATGGCGGCCCTAAACGTGTTGAAATAAATCGACTTAAAGTTGCTAATATCTCGAAAAGGAAGAGTTTTTAGGAAACATTTCAAGAGACAAAAAATGTTTATTTGAAAGTGCTTGACCTAAAATATTGCTTCCAAATCGATTTCGTAAGCATGAATATGAATACACCCGCCTAGCTCATTGCCAAACTATAGAAGGAAACAAATTGAGCAATTATTGTAAAAAAGGGGTAAGCTGTTATGAAAGTTTATTGGTAGTTGTTATTTTTTAACAAGTAGTAAATATTTATAATTTGAAATAAAAATTGTTCATCATCCTCTTCGTAGAACATTCTCGCTGAAGTTGATAAGTCACTCACAATCCACAAAAACTGGTCCTACTACTAGTGTGGATTTTCAGAGTTTTGCTTTTAAATCTTATACCAACAAGTAAAATTAAGCCATTTAAAA
>JAGFPH010019296.1:0-15402 GCA_018207615.1 Philaenus spumarius
TTTAATAGTTGAGGATGCGTTTAACTATGACTCATCTTTCATCTTCTCTTCCCACTTTACCCTCTCTCTACCTTTCTCTCTAGTTACATATTTCTCAAATAAAAATTAATTTTAATTTTTTTTTTTAAATTATGATTTGTTTTATGTTTAGAGATCTCTTTCAATAAAATATATGTATTAATTGTGAAAAGGTAAGTGTAACAAAGTACCTTCTCGCCCTGACCTCAAACAACAACAACAATCTCAAATTTCTCTCTTTCTCCAACTTAACATTGAAAGATATTTATTAGAATATCGAAAAAATATGGGCCTAGCAATCAATTACAGGCAAAATTGAAACGAATAATTAGTTGCTGGAATTGACACTTTAAAAATCTAAAGATGTTATTGAGGGATGTCCTAATTAAATCATAAATTTTGAATCATTTTACCTAGTCTACTATTACACTGAGATCAGAGACATGATTGTGGAACTGCCTAATAAATTGCAACGCGATCAAAACTTATGTGAACGATTTTATTTGCAGTAATAATCATCTGTTGTATTATAAAGAATTATATATTTCAAAACGTAATGAAAGATTTCGATCTTTTCATATTTTAACTAGATTGCAAGCAGGACTTAAAGGAGATGATAACCACCCAGGTTTTTCGCATTAAAAAAAAAAAAAAAAAAAGAAAAAAAAAGCAGGACTTAACAGAATTTACTTTTACTATTTAGCGAATATGTATATTTTGTTCGCGGTGAGTGTAAACAAATTAATTTTTAATTTCGATCATATTATAAATGGATTAGAGAATGGTTATTGTATATAAAATATGTTCGATACAAACATTTAAATTCTTAAACATTTTTGTTTTAAATTCAAATATATTCTTAAAATAAAAGAATAATTTTACAAATATATTTATTCTCCATTTTCTAATATAAAAGTTCATTTTTGTTTGATTTTGTTTGTAAATTATTTGTTTATACGCCTTTTTATTTTGTATTTACTAAGCATTACTTTTTAGAACAATATGCAATTTTCTTTTGCCGTTTATTCTTAAGTTTTAGTGTATACATTGTGTGTATGTAATATTTAATTTACAGATGTTTATTTTGAATAAATTAAGTGAAAGAGATGACCTGATGGCCTTAACTTACTTCAGAATTAAGAGAGTTAATCAATTCATCTGTATATTATGTAGAGTTCAAATGAAAACCGCTCTAAGTGCTAAACAAAATTTAGTTACATTTTGAAAATTGTGCTAAGTGCCAGGCCCAATAAGCTATAAAGAGGGCTATGTTTTGTTTACACTGTTCGAGGTTCAAACTTTAGTGACTAGAATGCGCACGCGCCAAGTACCGTTATTTATGTGATGAAAACCGGGCTAAGTGCCAAGCGTCTTTTGACTCTAGTTAAGGTTATGTAGTGTACTGCTAGTTCATAAGAAGTATTGAAATGATCGATGTGGGATTAACAGGTAGTAATGTTAGAAAAAGAGGAAAAGGTTAGAAGGTAACATGATTCTTTCATTTTGTCTAATTCTGTGTCCTTTCTATATTAGGCCTAAATTTAAAATATAGCAAATATTAAACTCGCATTAAGAAATTTTTTTCTCGGATATGCAAATTTTTTTACAGAATAACTTATTTCCTTAATTATTATATATTTTTAACTTTAAATTTTATTTTGATCTGGTGGGTATTTTATCGGTTTATTCTTCAAAATATGATTGTTATTAAAACTTGTATGTTTAGGTAGTTATTTAAAATAACGCTTTATAAAGAGTTTGAAATTTACTCAATTAAAATCAAATAAATGTAGGAATCTTTTATCAAACGTTTAAATAAAGAAACAAAAGTATGAACTTTTCCACCCATGGGTTATTTTATTTATAATATAAGAAACATGATTTGGGGTAAACGTATTTTACAGAGCCAGATTTACCATGTTTATCCTCCAGTTTATATACAAGATGGTATGATAGGGTGGTTCGTATCGTGAGGTTATAGTTTAATGTGAGTAAACAATTCAAATAGGAATCTATTCCGGCAAACTTAGATGGTTATTACTTCCCATGAAAGTTCCTAATTTGGATATATAAAGTAAGGGTTGTTATAATAAATTAAACTTCTAGGGGTTTGCTTCATTGGAAAAATAGTAATAATTCAAAAGTAGCATTTCCGGTAGAGACTTCCTTCAAAAGCAACACTTTTATCAAACGTGTTTTAATTAAAATATTTTTCAACTTTTTCTGAAGGTTTTTCAACTTTACAGTAGTTATTATTATGGTACAGTACTATAACAATTTTGTATTTTCGATTAAAATCTATTAAAATTTGCTTTCTTTACTTATTTTGGCTATCCAGACTAAAACCTGTTATCAACCTGAATTATTGGATGTTAGTTAAATTAAATTGTATTTTAATTACCAAAATAATTTAGTTTGCTTGCGAATATAAACTCCACGAAATTATTAAATGCAAAGTTATTTTATCCAATCAGGAAAATTGTTAATGTTGATATAGCCTATGAGAAAAGAATATTTTAAAAATAACAACAAAATAATAATAAAGATGCAACTATTTAATCAGTTCGTTTAATTTATTTTGTGTTTAATTAATACCAGAATAAATATAGGAGTCATTTTCTAAAGTTTAAGGAGATAAAACCGGTGCATAACATAATAAATCATACAGGTAAAAACATTATTGTCAAATGACATAAAACACTTCAATTTTATTTAAATTAATTGAGTATATCGAATGTCAGATCCCGGTATCGAGCATAACCAATTTATCGTAGGAACATTTTATTAGGTTGTAATTTGTTAGTAGAAAATATTAAATATTTGATTTTATAATTATAATTTTATTTGATTGCTGAATAAAAAAATATTGAAACAAGTTGAATTATAACAAACCTTGAAGTAACATTTACAATACTTGCTTTAAGATAACTAGTTTCTAATGAGGGATTGTTTATATTTTTACAATTAGTCAATATTGCTCTAGGTTTATATTTTCGATTTAGTTTGTATATGTGTTAGATTTAGGTTTTCACTTCATAACGACAGATACTTTCGAAACGTCGAGTATTATTTTTTTTTATATATACAAAATAAATAATTGTAGAAGCATTTATTTACTATTTGTAAAATATAATTATGTAAGACAAATTCCTGACTTAACTATTTTTTTGTGTTTTCTTAATTGCTTTTACGGTATCCTTGTGCAACAAAATAAACAAAAAAGTTTAGAAATGCATAAAATATCATATTGGCTTACGAAAGCTTTTATAAAAAAATTCCCATGCAAAAATACAAAGCAAAGGTAGGATTAATCCGATTTCGGAGATAAAATCATCAAGATCAGAAATAATCTGTGTAAAGGTCTACTTAGGGACAAATTAGGGAAATGTTTATCCACAAGCTCTATTTGATAGGCTTTATAGATTAAGGCACGAAATTAGTCCCGGTCGTGTAGAGACGTACTGTCCACAAGTGTATATAGATAAGACTATACCGGAGGGGAGGGGGGTGCGCATTAAGAGGATCTCAGATTATTACGTTGGCAAAACTTGAAGCAGTAAAGCCCCTGAGAGAGCTTTAGTGCTTCTCAATATGATTTATGGAAACCAGAAACCGGCCCTTTGTGTACGTAGGCGCAAGATATTATTAATTAAAATACAGAGGTGAATACGGATTGGTCAAGATGTGCGTTAAGAATGTATTAGTACTGCGGAGACAGAAATCATGCAGCTCTAGGTGGCCGTAGCTATTAAATAAACATGTAGAGCGACCCATATTGCTACAAAGGTGAGATTAACACCTGAGGTTTGGTGTTGAACATGTGAGAAGGGTTTTTGTAGAGGAAACCAAATGTATTTTCTTATCTAAAAAATGGTATTTATAAATACTACACAAGTTATTATATAGAACCGTGCTATAAAGTTATGTAATAGACCTCGTTATTTTTAATCTCTTTGTGGTATTGTTTAGATAAAGTAGGAATAATCTATGTTCTTAAAGTCTTAGTCGATGAATTAAAGTATTTTTGTTTCATATAATAAGGTATGTCAGACGAAGAAGATAAAATTTAAATTAATTTTAAGTTACTAGTTGGCAGAATCAAATTAAACTAAACTTGGTAAAATCCGTTACTCTAATTACAATTTTCTTTTTCACTTCTTCAAAAATGTATTAAAATAGCTAAGTCAATTTGTAACTTTTGGAGGCTAACGCACATTTTTACATATTTATCATTATGCATTTTTATCACATTTTTACAAATAACCCCTTACAATACGATATTGCTTATTAGTAGCTGTTTAAAAAAGAGTATAAATCTTTCCTTATTCTTACTTCATTCTATAGTATTTAATCAATTAAACTTTTTGGACGCAGATGTAATTATTATTCAACTTTCTCCTTTACTTTTCAAAACATTTACCACCAATAATAATTATACAAAATACAAGCTAGATAGAAACAGATATGTATTTCCAAAGCTGAAATTGCACCATCGGGGTTCATTTACATTTGACTTGATTCTTCTTTTCATGTTACTACTGCGAATTCTTTCAACTCCGTTCTTTTGATCCAAACACAAATTAAAAGTCTGCAAAATAGGATCCAAGCTGACTTACAGAAAGGAAAATGGTGAGTAATCAAGACAGACTGCACTCGAGTGACAGTTATCAATGGAAAGCCAAGTTTAATCAAGAAGCCAGGAAGATAATACGCTTTGACGTTTACAACGGAGTACACAAACAACTGTGGCGATCTCACCAACACACGCCGCGCGCGGCCGTCATGAATTAGCGAGTTTAATTCGTTAATGTTGTAATTTTTAAGTATGTAATTGAGATTTTTAATCATATTTTTTGTGAAAGTTGCCAGAAGTTTAGGGCAAAACTATTACAAAATGTTCGTTTACTTAGCAAATTTTGTAGGCTATACAGAATTAGCAAGTCCTGAAAAAAATAATCTCCTCTTCTTTCATTTTAGTTAGAAATACACAATTCACGTCTTTGGATACATATTGATCTGGGTTATATTCAGATAGTACCGAAATTCAAACCAAATATTTAAAGTAGGGTATCCAAAAAAGATTTCTTTTTAAATATATTTTTAAGGCAACCATTGTTATATTATTACATGTTTTAAAATGTATTACTTTTCTCTCAGAGCCGCACATTCTGAAAAAGCTTACACAAATGTTATTTTTTGTTGATTAATTAGTTATTTAAAATTAATACATTTTTATACAATATTTAGATTTGTGAATGACTTAGATTTACACTCTGTAAAAGTATTAACAAACAAACAATATACTAATAAGCTTAGAGAGTGTTTAAAGATTAATTCCATAAAACAATTTACCAATCTGTAAATTGCACATTGTAATAAAAGAACATAAAATAACTCAAATAGTGAAATAATGATACGTAACATGAAGTAGTTTAATAGTATTTTCGAGATTCGTTAAATTTAATTATTTTGCATACATTTCATTCTCAAAACGTAGCTGATAAACAAGAAAAAGTGCACTGCACTTAGGTTTTATCAATATGGCGTAACACTTTAAAAATAGTACATCAATGGAAGAAGTGTCGTCTCTCGATTATTTATCAATCAAGGGATAATTTTTCTAAAAACTTTTTCCCACAATGTGCTTTATTATTTAGAGTAAAATAATTTATTTTCTTAACGTCTTTACTTTATGCCAGTTAGACTAATTAAGTCGGGGGAACAGAGAATAACCAAGAATACTGGACTAGCGCCTTTAGACTCTCGGCCACTCCGCTTTCTCAACACCGATTCTTGCATCCTACTATTTTAACTAAAAGTCCAGTTAAAAATTATGGTTCAGATCTTTGTTCAACTTTATTACAATTAGTTATGAACCTGGCAAGACTTATTAAAAGTTATGAAATTTTATCAATTAATGTTTTTCATTTAACTTGGAGTTCTATCAAATAATTTCAGTGTCAAAAACATTTTAAAATCTTGTAAAAAATTTATAAACTTGGAAAACTGTAAATTTTGTTAAAACTTTTCCAAAATATCTCCATTCAAAAACACAAATTAAAGTTCTCTCTCTGTACATATAAATATATAGTTACATTTTTAAATATTAATAAACGAAGTAATTAATACAAATTGGGAGGAAATCCACTTCCATTTGATTTTTGTTCTCCTTCTTTATTAGCCTAATACAAATATATATATCTAGGAATTTTAATCAAAGAATTTAAACAAATTATTTGGGTGAAAATTTTGTTTAATGAATATTATTCATTTGGCATGCGATTCATACTTTACTTAAGCTGTTTTCGTACAGATTTTTTAAATTCAGTAATAAAGTAGTACACGTAATTCATTACCTACAAATCAGATTTAAGTAGCCTCCTATATACTCGCTTCCATGCATACGAGAATCTGTTGAGTCTTAACGCCTTTAAATTGGAATAATAACTTTTAAGAAAATTATAAAATCTCCATAATATAACAAAATTAAAGATGTAGTTAATGATTAACATTATTTAATAAATAAATCCGGGTAGAAATTTAATATAGAGGAAGCACGCAGGGTAGTGGGTGTTTTAATTTGCAGGCGTAATCCAGAGAAGAGTCTGTGAGGGTTGCATTGAAACAGGGTACCGCTTAAGCTCCTTATACTCATTCATCATATTGTCATATTAACGCCCTAAAGCCGGTGTATGTATACAAAATGACAAGGACGATAACGCCTTTAAACTAAACTTAGACAATAAAAACTTATTAAGGTTAAACAATTGTTGTGTATATTTGTATTTTATACCACCTAACCAAAACAAATTCTGGTGTAAATATATTGTTTTTAGAAGACGGTTACAATTTAAACTGATATTTTGTAATACAAGGTGACTCACGAAGATATTCAAAGCCTTTAAGAGCTAATTTTACATGTCAAAAAATTACATATGTATTAACATAGGCTTGCAGCTCTAACTTTTCATTTATCATCACTTTTGTACTTTAAGAGCACAACAACTGGAGCTAGATTGGATAGTCAGTTAAAGTGAACAAGACCAAGTACTTAATTTTATATATACAAAAATAATGCCTATATAATTAGCCTAGAACAAAGATTTGTTTAGAACTATAACAATATTTAAAATTAATGAAATTCATTATCAAGATTTCATCGAAAATACAAATGCGAATCTTATTGTTTTAAATTTTACAATAACAAAATATTTAATATTCACATTATTACCCTATTTGAATAAAGATCCACATAATAACCTGCGTTTATCGTTGTATGTGTAATATACATTCAGAAAGAACTATTTGTTGTATTTGAATGCTAAAGTCTCCACATTTTTCATAGTTAACAACTTCTTTGTATGATCTTACTGTCTCAATAAATAATTAACATTCATAGGTATTTTCTAAATAAAAAAACTGAATTACCTAACATGAATAAAAAAATAGACGAATTCACAATTTTTAACGACTATTTTGATCTCTCGAATACAATCACAAAATGGTCGTTGAGCAACCTCTACAAATTCCTATGGTAAGATTTTTTTAGTAGTAAAACAATTTGAGAATAACCTTTTACAAAGGGATGTAGGATTTCAATTGGCAATTTGTTTAAGTGTTCTTCCTGACATTTGTAAATTAAAAACATGTTATATTGTGTTAAAATGTGTCTACATTGTATATGGCTAAAAAAATTGAAAATAAGAATAGAATGAGTCAAATGATAAAATGTACAGGAGTTTAACATGTCAATATGCGTTTATGTGAGTATCAGTAAGAAAATGTATGAACCTTGCATTAATTTATTTATTGTATTAACTGTTATTGTAAGGAAACTTTAATAAATAGATAATTGCTTCCGCAGACTTTGGTGTACTAGATCTATACTTTGCCAACATTTCTGTCTCCTACTGAATCAGCTTAGCTTTAACAGTTTAAACAGTGTAAGCCACAAAAACAACCTAAATAACTTTTCACTTTTTTCGTCCTACTTATATGAAGAATAAACCAGAGTATAAAATGTTAACTAAACAACAATGCTAACTCATTAGTAATAGTTTTTAAATAATCGAATGAGAAGCTTTTTAGTTAAATCGTAAGAAGCACACACATCTTCTTCGTTATAATTAAAAAAAGGTGTTCGTACGCATTAATCCATATTTCAATAACGATCCACATAATAACCTGCATTTATGTTAGTATGTATAATACATTCAGCCAGGACTATTTTATAGTATTTGATGGATAAATTTGAACATTATTTTATAAAATATTTCTTTGTATGATCTTACTGCTTTAATAAATAATTAACATTCATAGATACTTCCCAAATAAATATTCTTACTTACCTGATATGAATAAAGAAAGTAGAAAAATGAACAACTTCTAACGATTATTTTTCTCTTTCGAATACAATCACAAAATGGTGTCTGAGCTAACTTTATTGTTTTTTACGGTAAGATTTCTTAAAAAATAGTAACATAATTTTAAATAATTATAATATAGTTTTAAGTGTGAGAATAACCTTTTAAAATGGATAAAGCATTTCACTTGGTATTTTTTCTAAGTTTGTTTTCTTCCTTCGAGACATTTGTATATGGCTCTAAAATTGAAAATAAGGATAGGCCGAGTCAACAAAATAATATAGAAGCTTAACATGTCAATAGAACACGCAAATAGTGTTTTAAGCGTTTATGAGAGTATCAGTAAACATATATACGAGCCTTGCATTAATGTACTTTTATTCTAAGGTAATTTACTTCCGCAAACTTTGGTGTACTAGATCATTCTTTGCCAACATTTCTGTCTCCTACTGTGTCAGCTTAGCTTTAACAGTTTAAACAGTGTAAGCCATAACATATAACCTAAATAACTTTTCACTTTTTTTAATCACAGTTTTGTCCCATTTTTATGAAGAATACATCGAAGCATTTGTTAACTAAACGACAATTCTAACTCATCAGTGATAGTTTATACAAAATCGAATAAGTAGCTTTTGAATTAAATCGCAATGAGCACATACGTAATGTAGTTGTCTTAGTTATAATTACCAACATTTTTATATAAATTTAAAATAAATACCTTCAGTTTTCGTAGTCCTTAATATGATAGCAGCAATTTTGTACAAATGATTACTGTAAAAATATAGCTTATATTAGTACTAAAATCTTGTAATTAATAAAATGTGTATTGCAAAATTACTTACGCATAATCGGTTCACAAATTGTATTATAGTTGATATGTTTACTGACAAATTAGGCTATATGATGTCGCATGGACTTGATGAAAGATGTCTTCAATTTGAGATTTATTCCAACTACAGTACAGGCATACAGTATACTCAAAACGATGTTAAGGAAATATAACTGCAAAAAACCAGTAATTGTTTAACAAAATTAATATGCATATTTAAATAAACTAATGTATTTGGAACTAGTATTAATACGAAATATAAGAACATTTCAATGAGTAAACTTATTATACAATGATGTAAAATCTGCAAATATTGAAAAATACAATGACTAACTGTTTAGGATTCATCAAAACAAATAATTATCAAGAAATCAATGAACTAACCTTTATTAAAAAATATGTTTCCTTAATTGTTACTTTTTTCTTAATTTTCTTCTTCTCCTCTTTGTTTCAGTTAACGGTTTTTTCTCTAATTATAAAATAAAGAACTCTCTCATAAAACCTATAACTACTCTTTTGAATACCTGTTTATAATTCATTATATTACAATTTTTTTATTATTTAAGGAATAAAATAGAAGATTATTCAACATCAGAGGAAGAAATCTTAGAAAAATCGAAGAGCTTATGTACATTAAAACAGCAACTAATGTTTAAAAAGATATACATTTCACTATATTAACTCCAATCTATAACCAAACGAAACACTAACAATATAACATTTTGACAACTTTTTCTTCCAACTAAATAAAATTAGTTTTGAAAAAACTTTATGAGTTGTGTGTAGTAATCTATGCACTAATCATTTGGTATAAAGTTGAATTGACAGCAATGAAACATTTGAAGCTAATTACAGAAAACTATCCGATGAATATGCCCGTAGCTGATTTCCTTGAACTAAGTATTTTTTCATGTTGGAAATCTTGTGAAAAATCGCTCAAGTTGGTTATTGTTTGAAAGGGTATATCATTAGCAATGTTTGGATAAGTTTTGAGGTTTTAGAATTACACCATTCAGAAATATATATATAAATACAAAAACCTTCATAATGTTTACTTAAAATTATTCGTTGTAAAATTAGTTATTGCGTTACATATTTAAAAAGATTAATTTCTAAGTGCATTATTAGATATAATACTGGAATTATTTATACATATTAAATTTTCTTAAAAACAACCCCCGCTTCCAAAATATTCCTTTTGGCGCACTAGGTTTTAAACAGAAATACTTTATTTTATTTCTTTAGTTGCGAAATAGTGGGTGTTTACACCGAAGGTTTGTTCGTGCTGTATTGTCTTACTTGCTCACTAATCCCAACCTTAATAATACAATTAATTATGAAAATAGTCATTAGTTCTAATATAACGTTATCCGGAAGAAAATAATGACTTCAAAATCTGATAAAACACAATCTATATCATGCTATAAATTGCCAATAGATTATAAATAAAATATTTAGTTGAATTGTTTAAATATCCAGACCATGCGTTTACTTTATTTTTATTTAATTAATAATGTATTATTGGTTCGCTAGTTAAAATAAAATAAGCCTAGTTACAGTTTTTATTTACCACAATATGTTAGGGGATATGTTGTATACCAGGATAATGAGTGTTCCATACAAATATCTACAGTTTTACAAACTTTGATCGAATTTTGAAGATAAACTGTTTTAATTTGCGGGAATTGTTTATGGTCGTCTAAACTATAATTCGTAGTTTACAAAAATGAGAAAAAACATAACTAAACATGATTTTAATTTAATTACTTCAAAAAAGAAAAATATCATAACAACTTTTATTTTTACTGGTTGTACATTGGAATGTATAGCAAATATAAATTAATGTTGTCTTCATAAGGTAAAAATACAAGACTGACATCTGTAAAAACCTTAGAGCTGAATATTTTAGTAGCGATCGGTCGTCTTATTAATGTAATAGCATGAGTCTAGCCTTCTCAAGTTTGACTTCGTTCACTGAGTTCGGCGAACTTACTCGAGTTGTAATTTTGTTTAATTTGATGTTGTATGTACTGGTATTATTAACTAATTATTTGTAAAATTTTTTCGTTCATGTAAGGAATTCGTTTGCATTGGAGATTTAATTTGATGTATACAATGCTAGTGTCTTCATGTAAAACAATGCATTATTATTATTTGTTTTTTTTAAATTTTACATCTGTTTTTCAAATCTGAACATTTTTTTAAACACGATTTCCATCTTTATTTTAAAACCTAATTTAAAGTATACTGTCTCATTTTAAAGCATTTTTAATCTTTTTGTATAATTTATATTGTAACAATACAAAATAAGTTTTTATGAGATTTTATTTGTGAAATTAATCAGTTCTAACATAACAGGAGAAGTAAGATAATTAGGTCAAGCACGGTAAGAAACTCAACGTAAATCCGCCGAGCAAGAAAACTGAAGCTAGTGATAATTAACATAGGAGAGGCGAAGGGTCGGGTTTGGCTAAAGTTCTATCTTGTATTAATAATAATTGTAACGAAGATATATGATGCAAAGTTTGGGTGTGCATACTAATTTCCATAGAAGAGACAATTACATAGAAGGGAGAGACTGTTAAGCCGACGAGATTGTTCTACCCATTCCAGCAAGAAACTTTGCGTCACAAGAAACTCTAACGCTGGTTGGCGGGACTCGGCTCAGATAAATTAGATTTGTCCTGGGCGGAGGAAGTTATCTTACCCCCTCTTTGAGCCCTGGGCGAATGCCTTTTGTTCCCAACAATACCTTGCTGATATTTGTCAGGGCCCGGACGTCCTTTCCAACTCTGCCTTTATATTAATTAGACAAGTAACTCAGAAGAACCTCTAGGTCGTCATGATTCACTGGAATACACTTTGCTTTATCTGAATCACTTCATTTATAACCTTACTTCCTGTATATTTCATTTACATTGTCAAGTTAAATTGAGTGTAAAATGTAGGATGTTTCTTTATTTAGTTTGTATTACCGGTGTTTTGTTCGTAATATAATTTATAAATTCTAACTATTAAAAATATCAATGATTTACTATATATAGCCTATGTTTACTTTATTCAGTTAGTTTTATTTGTGGCAACATTTTATCAATTGCACCCCTAATCTATAACATAGGTCTTGTTCCTGTTTATCGTTTATATTTTATAGTTGACTGCAATAAAATGTATAATAAGTTTCTCTCTTTTTTTCATGATAAAACCAAATTGAAATACGTGAAAAATGTTAGTTTCTTGACACGTATACTACTGCAACACAAAAATCTGATATCTATTCTCTCCGCCAAGAGTTTAACTAAACACACTGTTTGTATTTAGTTCTCGACTGACTTTCATGTCAATAGTAAACTGGTCGTGCGACTAAATTACATTTCAGAGAACAATTCCCTATTAAAACCAATTAAATTGAGGTTCTTTTCAAAAATCTGTATGATTTTTTAAGAGAAATATATTTAAGTACCTCGTACAGGTCATTTCTCCAGAAATCTAAAATACATAGGTCTATCTCCTTAATCGTGCTCCGTTTAAAAGTATAACGACCATTAAACATTTTAGTACAACGCTTTGAAAGATAATACACTGAGTGAATCTGACTGAAACCCCCAAAACATTTTATTCACGTCCTGATTTATTTATAGACATGATGAGATCTTGGTTCATCGGAATTCAAAATTCAAAATTGGTTCATTCTTCTTCAAATAGTCAAATATGGTCACAAATCGAGTGAATAAAGTAAAGACATTAACTGTTTTATGTTTTATTTTGTAATATATTTGGGTGTATTTGATGTTTTTATTTATTGTCTATTGTTTTAAGACTTGCAGATCTTAAAATAGTCTACTGTAATCAAAAAAATGTTTATATTTATTAAAGATATTTAAATTAGAATTTTTTTTAAATTTGTATATCAAGAATTCCACTTAAAAGTGTATTTGAAGTTAGTTATTCAAATACATTAATATTTCAGGAAGACTGTAAAGTTATTCAGTATTTTCAAACAACACAAGGAAAACTTCAATATACGAGTAAAACTAAAATAGTATAAAACACGCTAAACTGATTACAGTTTTCACAAAAGGTTAACTTTCTGTAAAATCATAAAGTCTGTTTTGTTTGTATACAAGGCATCAGGTGGGAGAGTGTAGAGATGCCGTAAAACCTCATAAAACAGGGAGTCAACCCTTCTACCCTCCTCCGAGTTCATTAAATACACATTGCTTGTACGGGGGACATTTTAATACGCCACTGTTTTCACACATTAACAAAATATTACATTTTAAATGGTTCTTTGCTCAGACGTCTGACGTTTGGCAAATAAACAGAAATATTCTCTCTGAATATTTGTTTGCAAAGATTTAGTTTTATACTCGAAATTGTTATTTTTTGTCTATGCCAGTGGTTATAATTGATTTCTTGACTTAATAATACAATTATTTAGAAGGTTTATATTATACTATTAATAACTTTAGCCATTTTATTTCTTTAGCCTAAATGGATTTAACTAAAATTTATGAAATTAAACTATTTAGCGTTGGTATCTGTGATATGAAATTTAATTACACTTTAGTACAAAATGTTGGTTTTTCATGTATTCTTTTTGCATTTATTGTTCTATAATCGGCATTTCAGCAATTAATTATACGTTTATTTTGACTCTTCAAAATAATAACATTTGTTTTAATATGGGTAACGAAATTGTAATTGCAAGAAAAACATGCAAATCCATTGCAACACTTTGTAAAATATATCGTTCAACACGTAATTATTTAAGACAACTTTTTTGTAGGTGATTATTTTTGATTAGTGAATATATTAAGAAGTAAATCGACTACAAATTAAAGACATTTTTAAATACATTAAAAATAAAATACAAATCAGCTCTGTACGCCATCTGAATAAATTTATATGAACTTACAAAGTTGTAAGTCACTAAATCTTTTTATAGATCAATAATTTAAAGATATAATTTCTTTGTATAGTTGTAGGAATGCGCAACCACGTTTTGTTGTATTTATTTATTACTGTTATATTAAATTATTTATTATATTGTATTTTTTAATATAATTCTGTATGGTGCTGGTGTGTAGAAATGTGGGTATAACTTTATAAATATGAATACACCTGTAAATATATCAGAGTGTAGGTTTGTGACTGTAAATGAGTGTATTTTTAATTATATATAGATATGTTTACTTGTTTGTGCCTGTTTGTTATTGGCAGCATGGTATAAGGAACTGTTTTATTATTTCGTTTAAAGTTGCCAAAAATGATGAAATAATCAATATTAATAACATAGATATACAAAACAAAAGTATATTGTATCATTGTAGCGTAAATTAAAATAATACATGCTTTTCTAAGGCAGGAAGTAATAGATATAATGAAAATTTAAGATATAATACATCAAATTAAAATGGCAGAAACGTAATTGCTGAGGCTTGTGAACAAAAAAGGCAGACTAAATCAGAATCTGACTAGGCCTAAACCAAAACAACTCGTTTCTGTTTTTGTTCAATTTATTTAAATAAGCTTATTGTTTCATAATAAAACTAACAGGACAAATACCTAAGTACAACACAAAACATTTAATGATGGGGTCTATTTGAAATACAAAACAAAATGGAATACAATCTGAACAGTTCTAAAATAAATGTAATAAAACAATATTTTTTCGCATAGTAGGTATCTTGTCAAATAATAATACAACAAATCAATTATGACTATAATGAAGAAATTTTCAAACTTGCATCTAAACATTATTTTGCAAAAAAAATACAAGTGTTGGTAGAAAGGAATGGGCACCAGGAATAAATAAATACAGTGGATAAATTACGTTGAAGGCTATCATACAAATGCAACTCATGCTGCACAACTTCGTTATCGAACATATTTAGTAAATGTAAGATTAAAATGTAACAACATCTAAACTACATAAGAGTATAGACTACATACTTTATAAACGTTTACGAATGGATAAAAGAGTTGAATTTAATGAAAGTTTGTGAATATAACTTAACATTGATTGTATCAAAGAATTATACAGACTTAATATAGAGTTTAATTTATATGTATATATATCTTTAATTAATATTTAGTTTATAATTATGCTACACCTACGTACATGAGTCATGGGAGAGTTAACTGTAATAACACGTTTAAATATAGATAGCCTCATTTGCGTGTTATTTTAAA
>JAGFPH010019297.1:4742-15401 GCA_018207615.1 Philaenus spumarius
CGTAAAAGTCTGAAGAATCAGCAGTAGGTCGGCGAATATCACCAACTCCGGTACAGTTGAGCGGGCCGTAATAAATCGCGATACGAGTAAGGAAGAGAAGAGATCCTAAGGGATTGAAGAGAGAAGTCATTCTACCCTAAAGAAGAGGAGAAATCCAGGGAGGAAGGAAGAAAGAAGAAGATCAAGGACTTCATTCCAAGGCCTAAAACACCGAGGAGGAAAGCTGCGATCCATCATAATTATTTGTGAGTAACAAATAACCAAGCTATATAAAATTTTAATATAAATAACAACCCAGAGATAAATTTTAAAATTAAATAAAATCAATAATAATAATAAATTCAGGGGAAAGTGTAAAAGTAGAATCATTCAGGAATATTCCCGATTCTCACATTGGTATAAAATCATTTTAAATCTAAATATAAATAATATCATATGTGTGAATATCTATATATACTCGTTTGAAATTTTAATAACTTGAAAAAGATAATTCATTTGTTTTTGAAATTAAAAAAGTTTAGTTTTCAAATTTTTAATTTCTTTTTATTTACGAATCAAATACCCTATACCATTAAGTTAAGCAGTGCTCTAAAATAAGATAGTCTATAAGGTTTATTAATTCTTGTGTGTGACCAAATAACTTCAAATGACACGACCCAGAGAAGGGGTCTGACTAGAGCTAGCATATAATATTTAAAGTGTACTTATTACAAACTAATCTTTTAAGATTTAGGAAAGTTAGTGTATTTCCTATTTCTTGTCCACGTATACGCGCAAAATATTAAGGGCAAATCAAATTGAAATAATAGGTAAGTGACGTCCCGAACGTGGGCGAAGAACTTGCGAATTTAAAAAATTTTAACAATTACGCGTGTGCGGCGTGGCAAGTGCGCGCCGACCGTGAAGGCGAAAAAGCCTTTTGACCCCGAGAAGAAAGAAATTTTAAAAGTTTGCGTGTGTGCGGCGTGGCAATATGTAATCATTGTTTTAAAATTGTAGTTTTCTAAATCAATTGATGTTGCGCAAGAAAGCAATAACAAATTCAACAAATATGTCCCTTCTCTTAGGCTCAATATCGCTCGACAGAAATATTTTGACAATAACATAAAGATACCTTAGGATTCGTTAAGATTAGAATTTTCTAAAACTGCCTTCCAATTAGACGTCACTCTTATAGTTTTGAAAATAGGTTTCTGTAAACCCTTGCAATTGGACAGTTTTCAACCAATAAAACAGCACATTTTGCATTCGAGATATCTCTTACAATTCGATATATTTGTATAGATATGGTGATATCGGTTTCTACAAAAAGGTTTAACCTATCGTTTCGTGTAAACAAAAAAACATTTACTGTAACGGTTTTGTTCGTACAGTCCTGGGAAATGCACACTTTTGTTGAATTCAAAATTCGACTTGAGAACATTTGGCTAGCTGCTTCCTCACGCTATAGTCAGATAAGATATTATATTCCTTTGGTCTACGAGAGGTTTATTCGTTTGATCTAATTTTATAACAAATACGTTTATGAAATTATAATGTACAACTATACAAGTAAATTCTTTGATTTATTCTCTACACTTTGTTATAATATTTCATTTTTTGGCAAAGCATAATAAAATTACATTCCTAAATTACTATTCAAGCTAGGTAATAGTTTTGATAGCAGTCTTGTAGTAAGAACATAAAAACTGTTTTCAAAATAAGAAATTTGAAATTGATATATATTTTTTTACAGTTCTATTTAGAACTAAATTACAAAACTTTTGTAGTACATTTTGAAAAAATTACAAAAAATGTTTACTACTTTTATGTAGGCCTAAATTTGAACTTTTTCCTTTCGTTACTGAACATATTTTGTTTCTAGACCTAATAACTTTGTAAATTTTACATCAATCATTTTTTTACTGGCATGTATGAATTCTTTGAACCTTTCTCTACAAAAAAACAATGGAACACTTTTGGATTGGTTTATAATTACTATATTTGGTGAATTTTTGAAAATATTCTTGCATACGTACCGAAATATCTAATTGGATGATTTGTATAAATAAGCAATATCATAAAGTTTTAAGATTTGTGTTTTTAGTTTTAATATTCTCATAGTTTTAAATAAAAAAATACTCATTTTCCAGAATAATCATATATGTATTTAAAATATTTTCTACAAAGATACTGCAGATTGATTCTTCAAAATTATTCAATTCATACCATGCTAAGTTAACACTAGTGTATTGAACATATAATATTGAGATTATTAAACAAAATTACCAATAATTTATTTGCGATAATAATAAGAAAACAATAAAATAATAGTATAGAAACATTTAAAATGTGTATTTCTTAACTCAAAAACTGGCTTACCTGCCCCATCTGTCCATAATATATAAAAGGCCCGAACGTAACAAGGAATACTAATACGACAACAGAACCAAGTTTTGCACAGCGCATCATCGACAACGACTTCCATTTGAGAGGCTCGTTCCTTACCATGTGTGTGAAGCAATAGTTACGCAGGAGGTAAACAACATATGCAGGAGCGATGTAAGCAAAAATGTGTTTTAAGTTCAAAAGAATTGCGAACCAAAAAGCCGCAGATAAGCAATGACCCTGCAAACAAAATAACGAATTACCAGGACATTTTATGTTAAATTTAAAACCAAACATAATTTTTCTAAAATAGGTACATTTTTCATTAATTGCTTCTTGTTAAATTCAAATTGAATTAGCAAAAATATTAATTTTTATAATACTCTTTTCCTTTATTTTTATTAACATCCTGCTGTTTTGCACTTTAAGGCTAATGAAGACGGGACCTACAGTTTTACGTGGAATCCGAACCACAGCCAATGATGTCTGTTAAGGAACCATTTAGAAAATTATTCGGGGTCAATGGGAATTGAACCTAGAATGTTTCCATTGATGGTTGCCATGACGATTGATAAAGCTTTCACGCCTTAACAACCACAGCCATCGTGGCTTAATCCTTTACTTTATTCCAGTTGGACCAATGGATACTGTTAAGGTTCGATCTTTGTTAGGTTTCAAACTGCCTGCAGTTCAATTATAACATTTTTCTATGGATCAGTAATCTTTAATCATTTATACTCATCATAATCCTAACTAAACAAACATATTTCTACAACTTACACCTTATTGAAATACTAATTAAGAACCTTATACACAGCCTAGATACTAGATGCCAAGCTCACAAGACAGACCTGTTCAAAATATCAACAGCCAAGGATACTTCGTTTAACCTATCAATCCGGATTTTTATCCCCAATGTAATTTTACTGAAAACCTTAGATACTCTGTTTGCTGATTCCTGCAGAGCTGTCCTTATCCGTCTGTCGTTTACGTGTCCCGCAGTAGTCTTCCAAGTGGTCCAGTGGAATATTCTTGAGCCACACGGAGATTTCAGCGAGACCAACCCGTCCTTACTATTTCGGCCTCGACCGCTATTGGCCCCGATTCTAGGTTAGCGTCCACCTTAAATAACTCATCTAGCTTCCGTGTTGTCTCTCCCAAGCTAGGTTGACATCACCGTCAGCTAGTTCCATGTTAACACATTACATAATTTGAATTAAAGTTTCTTACCTTATCGTCTTTTCCGTCAAGTGACCTCACTTTTGTAAATTGTGACGCGTTTCGGGCTTGTTAACCCATCATCAGACAATATAAAATTAATTCCTCTTATATAAGGTCGTTAAATTTTTTAAAAACACAAAATACACAAACACAATACAGTTCACATGTAGAGTCCGTTTAGGTGTGCTGGCCAGCGACTGTCAATCAGTATTATTCAGCGCTCCGAAACATTTCGTACCGCGGGCTTCTTGGATATTTATTGCCGTATCATACACGATATTAGAGTTAAAACTCAGCTGGTCGTTGAACAGTTGGTGTTCGCCGTTTTTGTCTTTATATTTTGATGCCTTATATATCTCATATTCTTCAACCGCGTTCATAAATCTACCTTTGGGACGAATTTGAATAGGTTTTAGATTATTTTGTAAGTCTGTGTAGCCGTGGTCCTCATCTATTAAATGGCGTGCAAAATTCGACTTGTTACCTGTGATTGTTCTTTTAGGTAAGTGCTCCTTAAATTTGTCAAAAGTGACGGAAAAAACGATAAGGTAAGAAACTTTAATTCAATACCATTAGTGACCTGGATACCAATAGAATGTTTTCATTACATTACATAATCTTGTTTATACTTCCGGGTCTGTCTTTTAGAACCTAATACCTTTACGTTAAACATCTTATATATCTCACTAATAACTAACCCAAAAACCCTTGACTATTCCTAACAACAACACCCCCCCCCCCCCCCCCGTTTAAAAAAATGTCGTCCCTGACATTGTCTTACAATTGAGGGAAATCTTTAGGAGGTGTTTTTGTAGTAATCAATCTATTTAATATGTATATCTTCAAAACTAGGTATCCCATAACTACCGTCAGCATAACTGTCCAAATCCCTAAAACTAAATGCCCCAAAGACGTTGTGTCCATTGCTTGGGAAGAGTAACTGCGTCAAATGTGTCTCTTTAAACATGGTTGTGGATAAACAACGTAGGTGTGGATATCATCCAGGATATTCCTAACAATACATTGAATGCCAGAAACTTTGTTCAAACCTAGGTAACTGTGTTAGAAAACTGAATCAAACTAGATGAGCCAACAGATGTAGGTTCACCACACCGCATGCACGAAAAAGTGATCAAATTTAAAACAAAACTTACTTTAAAAACATGCATACGCAAACGAGTATCCAAAATATTCCTCAAGATTTTTGATGTGTTTCTGCCAAGGTAAAGGTCATGATGTGGACAAAGTACAAAGGTTATTTATATGGCATAAATATGAAATAGACTGATACCTAATTATAAGAGTGTGTGCGACAGACATTATTCAAAGAACGGAGAAGGTGTTCTCTAAAGACTCTTACAAAACATCTTTACAAACAACCAAAAAGTTAAGCTGACAAGAAAAACACACGCTTCAATTAGATGGTCCTTCTGAAATAGAAGAAAAAAACCCGAGGAACACTATCAATAGTATCATTGCCTACCTTGTCATGAAGATGGTTGTTGAGATATTGCTTATGCAATGGAACCAGAGCTTAGAATAGGAATGTGAATTAAATCAAGACTTTGAACTAAATCTTTCAAAAACAGAAATGAATAACAGAAAGGAAGAAAATTATGTTTATAAAATACGGAGCACGTACCAAGACATACTATCTCTCCAAGATAGTTTTGAAAGGTATTTGGGGGAGGACTAAGGTAACCATTAAGAATGTCCTACTTTAGAAATAGAACCAATAAGATGGAATGTCTTTCAGCTAATGATATAAGTAGGATTATTGAAGACAGAAACATGTGTAAGTGGAACACAGAACCAACCTTTAGGAAAAGTTTTTGAAAAATAGTCATCAATTAATAAATAATTCGACCACGCAGCTGAACCGCTGACGTGAGTTGAGCAAATTTCCAAAATTAAGTTTATAGGCCTATGTTTTAGGGTTTCAACCAACAATTTGGGAAATAGGTCTATTCACTACGGTGCTGAATAGCTGCAAAATGGTTCGCTCGCCATTCGGCGTATTGGGAGTATCTTCAATACACAATGCATTGCGTACTTCGCACGCCAACCCCACGGTAGAATCCACCACATGGCTTTGAACCGGGTACTTCTATGGTATTTTACGTTTTGATCGATTTTGGGGGAACCAAGCGAGCTATAAGGTCGCATAAAAAAACAAAATGTGCAGAATAACATCCTACATTTATATTTGTAGAAAAAAACTCAAAAACAAATTCATTTTCGTAGGAATAATCTCAAAAAATAGTTACTTCCGGTCACAAAACGTGCTTCCGATTGTTGGATTTTTTTGGCTAACGAACTCGTCCGAGCGACATAGACAACCAACGTGTATACCAAATTTAATCCAAATCAGACTTAAAATGCGGCCGCTAGAGTGCGAACATATATATATTTATGATTTTTAAAGACCCCCAAAACGTAAGAAAATTCGCTAATAACTATTGGATTTAATGTTTACCTGCATAATGTTGGCAACAGATAGTAAAAGTATTCCAAAAAGGAAGCCGTTGTACTGGAAGTGAATGTGGTCTACAATAAAGAGGCCAGCATTCCCTAACAGCAATATCTGTAGGATGGCCGAAGGAGAGCCCCACTGGGAGTTCCACTTACTGCTCTTCCTAACACCACTTGAGCTTAAAAATGAGCAGTATCTGAAAAATACACATTAAATAGTTATGGCCTGTGTTGAAATAAAACAGATGAGCTAGTTCTAGAAATTATTTAAGGCTAATTTACCTCGATTTTATGAAATATTACATGCCCGTATTATAATTAATAGAAGTCGAAGATCAACGTTAAAAAATAATAATTTCTTACTAAATATAAGTGCAGCAATAGCTAACTGATATTACATTAGATAAACTTGAAATAAAAAAAAAATACATAGTTTTCTTTAGGACGTGTTAACGGTTCTAGAACAGGTGAGCCAAACATGCAGCCTACAAGCAGGATCTGGGTCAATTATTTTGTAGCCAAGACTTACTATGGGAAACCAGTATAATTCAGCCCTCCTATTGATATTATTATACCAAACTTTCCTCATAATTTATTACTAAAGCAATGGAAAGTTGGTTAGTTTTCATCCAAACACAGATTCAACTTTTCGGCCTGTTGACGAATCAAAGTTGGAGGTAGTATAATACAAATTTTTATTTAGTAAGGGAGGTAGTTTGTCAGATAAATATATTATATTTATATGTTATAAGACAATTCAAATATATTACATATGTTTAACAAGTGGGACGCCGACGGGCCAGTAAAGACCATATTTTTCCTGTGAGTTATAACGAATTTGAAAATTTTAATACAAATTTTCATTACTAGGTGGAGTTTACAAAATTTCTCCTTTCGATATTTTATAGCCCTTATGATTGCCTATCCAACGATATCTATATCACTTCTCTACGACTTGGCATTCATGAGATAAAGTGCATTATGTAAATGGGCGTTTTTTCCACCTAGCTCCTTCACCTTAATAATAACCCCCTCACTTTATCAGACATTCCTATCCTAAGTTTTGATGAGAAATTCAAAAATGGTGTCAAAGTGAATATACCCCAAAATTTGAAAAAATTTGGGAGTCAATTGGGGGTCTTTACTGGTAATTACTGGTAAATATGATGTCATATGTTACTTAGATATCTGACATGTGTTAACTTTCTTATTGTTGCTTAGTTCTCAATAAAGTACTTTTCTGTATGGCACACTTTTATGTTCTCTCTGAGTACCTTTTACCTATTAATATCCTGACAGTTTATGGGCCCAGGTAAAGTAAATAAATTAATATTAAATTAAGAAGTAAATGACAGATTAAGGGCCGATTAAAAGATAGAGGTAACTTAGGTTGTATTTGTGAAATTGAGGTTCTTGTTACTCCACTAAGGCTGGTATACAGGGTGATTTTTAAGTATGGAAACGGCTTTATATTGCGCAACTGGGACGTTCTTGGCGGTAGAAACTTATGCTAACCTGTACAGTTTTAAAAATCCTACTTTTTGGTGGTTTTGAAAGTTTTGTCCGCCATCTTGGTTCCGCCATATCGGATTTAACTTTATTATTTTAAATGAGATGATGGTCATATGACACATAACCTCAATGTGAAATTTCAAAAGAAAAACAATGGCGCAAACCGTTTTTTGATAGATGCCTTCGTTGTAGAGTTATTAGCATTCAAAGTTGCAGTTTTGGGAAAATTGTGTTCACAATAAAATTAGGTAGAACGCACTGCACTATCCAATTTTACATTTTTTATTCATGAAGTATCTAAAAAACTAAATTTAAATGGTGGTTAGATATGATAATAATAAGTATAACAATAAATGGACATAGCAACAACTAAAAATAAGTGGCTATTTCATGAACCATACATCAGCTGTAGGTGCTAAATTCAGCTAATAGGTATCTAAAAGATCAGCTGCGACAATTTGTTAAAAATTTATTTCATATTCTGTTTGCAAGATCAGCTGATAAATTTACAACAATTAACTTTCTTTCATGTACTAACAGTACAATTTATACTACTACTTGATTTGATATTGCTAGTAAAAATAAAGTTTTAGGCCAAGTTGTTCATTATTTAAAGCATTTTTATTAGTGCCTTCTGTTTATTCTGTTCATTAAATTACAAAAATTCAAATTGGAATGCCTCCTTTAAGTGAAACTGAAAGAATAACGCTGCTGATGATGCATGGGTATGGTGATAGAGTACGGCCTTTACAAGAGGTATGTGATTTATTTAATAATACATTTCTAAACCGAGAACCGATTTCTAAATCCACTGTGAGCAAGACAGTACGACGATTTGAAGAAACCGGTACTGTAAATAATCGACCTCGCACCGGTAGGCCATGAACTGTTACAACTGATGCAAATTCTTTAGATGTATTGCAGTATTTTGTTGACGACCCGCATTCATCAATTAGACAAGTCGTTGACCAACATGTCATAAGTTATTCTTCAATCCAAAAAATTCTCAAGACAAATAAATTTCACCCTTATAAGCTACACTTGGTGCAAGAACTTTCGGAAGACGATTTTGACCGCAGAGTAGAGTACTGTGAGACAGTAATGCAAAAATTAGACATTGACAATAATTTTTCTAATTTAATAGTATTTTCTGATGAGGCAACGTTCCTGTTAAATGGTGAAGTGAATAAGCAAAACTGTAGATATTGGAGCACAAATAATCCCAGATGGATGATGGAAGCTCATACGCAACATCCACAGAAAGTAAATGTTTGGGCGGGAATCGTTGGTCATTGTATTGTAGGACCTTTTATTTTAGATGGAAATTTAACAGGAGAAACTTACTGCGACTTGTTAGTGAGTAGGATTATACCAAATATCCGGGAAACTCTTGGACAAGATTTGGATAACTTATGGTTTCAACAAGACGGGGCACCACCTCACTATTATCTAAGGGCGCGGCAAATTTTAAATGAACATTTTCCAAATCGCTGGATAGGTCGTAGAGGAGAAATAGAATGGCCTGCGAGGTCACCAGACCTCTCTCCTCTTGATTACTATTTTTGGGGGTACCTTAAAATAAAAAGTTTACCAGACAAAGCCTGCAGATATTAACGAATTGAAGAGAAGAATAATTGATGAATCTGCTCGTGTACCACCAGACATGATACAAAAAGTTACAAACGAATATTATTCCAGGTTAGCACACTGCCAAGCTGTAGAAGGGAAGCATTTTGAACATTTACTTTAGAAAGGTATTCTGTCAAAATTAGTTAAATACTTTATTTAAATTTAGTTTTTTAGATACTTCATAAATAAAAAATGTAAAAATGGATACTTCATGAATAAAAAATGTAAAAATGGATAGTGCAGTGCGTTCTACCTAATTTTATTGTGAACACAATTTTCCCAAAACTGCAACTTTGAATGCTAATAACTCTACAACGAAGGCATCTATCAAAAAATGGTTTGCGCCATTGTTTTTCTTTTGAAATTTCACATTGAGGTGATGTGTCATATGACCATCATCTCATTTAAAATAATAAAGTTAAATCCAATATGGCGGAACCAAGATGGCGGACAAAAATTTAAAAACCACCAAAAAGTAGGATTTTTAAAACTGTACAGGTTAGCATAAGTTTCTACCGCCAAGAATGTCCCAGTTGCGCAATATAAAGCCGTTTCCATACTTAAAAATCACCCTGTATATATTTCAGCCTTTCCCTATCCAGATCCTGGTTAATTTGGGTTTACTAATTCTTTTTTTGCGAATTTGTTTCTATAAATCTAAAAAAAGGTAATGTGATTAATTAAATTACAAATTTTACATGCATATTTAATGTGCAAATGAGTTGGGGTTTTCAGCAGTTCTTTATGTTTAAATTTCGTACCGTTTCAATATACACCCCGATTAGTAGGCCCAATTGGGATTTTTGGTTTGCCACGACTGTTTCAGAAATACTGCAAGTAGTCTACAATAAGGGTTTTCTAATTGTGTTCTTTTAAGCTGGATTTCTGTTAACTTTTGGACCCTATAAACAAACAACTATATTAGAGTTGATAGGACTTACGTAAACAAAGTAAAATTAACTATTTTTTCCTTGCATTTGCTTGTAAAATTTAAAATATTTCCAACAGAAAAATACTGTATAGGACCATATGGAAAACCAAACAAAAGCAGTCTTTAAACTTAAATGCTAAATAAGTAGCAACATAATTACAACAAATTCATTTACACACAATAAATGTTCTTTAAGTGCCCAAAATTCTTTAAAATCTCAAATTAAATAGTGTATCATCACTACCACCATAATTACTTGCACAAATTAGACAAAATATGTTAAAATATTGTTCCTTAACTATGATATAGATAACAAACAAAAGTCTATCACCTACTAACAATAAAATTTAAATATTGTTAGAAACTATCATCGAAAAAGTAACATTAATATTTAAGTTGCCGTGCTTACTTTTTAATTCCAAATGCGAATACGAAATCCGCTGCGATAACTGATATCCTTTGAAATAATATTGTTTCAGAAGATGCGTAGTTTAGATTTTTTATATCCAACATTTTTGGGTCAAAAT